>VZSC01001727.1:21254-82414 GCA_013398225.1 Steatornis caripensis | reverse complement strand
TTTTTTTTTTTTTTCAGTTTGCCGGCTGGCTGGAGTCGTAAGTTGGATCAAATAATTGCAGGAACCTTGGGCAGAAATCGTTGCGAGCCGTGTTCCTTGCTGGCCGTCTGGCTGCCTGCCCAGCGCCCGCACAGCCCTGCACCGCGTCCGCTGGCGTTAGGGAAGGAGGGAGGAGGCTTGCACCAGCCCCGCCTCTTAAATCCAAAACTGTCGACACAACAGCTTAGATACCATTTTGTTTAAGCCTCAATATGTAGGTGCTAACCAAAATGCAATTGAAACACCCACGTTTTATCATGAAAAAGATTTTTGGCATTAAAACTGATGAGAAACCTTTCTGTGTGCGTTCTTAGAGCGGTACCCTGTAGTTCAAGTGCAGTATAAGCTCATTGTAAGGCATTTACAAAACTTAAGTCATTTAGAGTTGAATTCTGACAGGTACTGAGTACTCTGCAGCAACGCCGCTAAGTATTTAAGTACGAGGTCAACTAAATATCCCAAGCCCAGCTCTTAATGTCTTTAGCCTCAGTTGTGTATACAAAGCATAGTATACTCTTTGTATGCCTTGTAAGCATTGTGTTCACCCTGTAATTAGTAAATGGGAGAAGTATAACTTGGTGTTATTATGGCTATAATTACTTATGAAGGCACCTAGACAAAACGCTTCCCCAGCGAATTGACATTATCATGCCTTAGTTGGCAGATGTGGCTCTGAAGGCTAGGGCCTCTGTGTTACTCTGGGAGCACAAACAAAGCGTCTGTGCTCTTCTGTTATTCTCGGCTTAAAGTTGTCATTTCCCCCAGCAATAGTGTACAAGAGTTCAAAGCGGTCAGTAAACATGCTGCAGTTGTCAGGCATCGGAGCAGCGCCGGCCAGGTTCCTGACTGCTGCATTTAATGAATTCTGCTGCTGAAAAACGAGCACCTATAAATCAAGGTCCACTGTTCCATATCTGATCACAGCAGTCTTTTTTACCTTCCATTATATGAAAGAAATACAGTCATTGCAGGTAGTTGGAGAGCTCTGTAGAATGAAGTACTCTTTCATCCAGTCTGAGTAGTAGGGAGATGGTAACACCAAAAAAAATGGTGCTAGTAAGAGAATTCCTGTCTGGTACACAGCATCAACCCGTGGCGTCGCTCAGTACTGCAGGTCTTTGCGAGAGCGTTGCTGGAGGAATCGCAATCTGAAGCTAACATCAAACTCCAGTGATTCTGCTTTTGTTGTTCTAGTAGCGCAGGGGGATTTGCAATGAAAGAACCAACTTGTGTCGGGCTTGCTCTGTGGGGTGAAAGGGGAAAAAGCTCTCCCTGGGCTGCTGGTTAAAGATCTCGGGGAGATGCAGTCCCAAATTCCTATTCGAAAGGAGTATCTAGCTACTGTGCTAATTGCCACTCTGCTATGGCTTTCTCTGTCCCTCTTTTTTCCTCTAATTTTTTTTGAAAGTCCATTGTGTATTTTGGGCATGGAATGGCAAAATATATGAAACAATTCATGGGATGGTGGCAATCGTTTTCTTCTTCCCCTTGTGTGTAAATGCCAAGCGTTCCCCTTCAGCCAGTGCAATGCCTGTGGGATCTCTGTCTTTGTGCTCCTGGAGCCAAGATTATGGTTGTTCCTTTTTGATACTTGATCTTTTTCTTCATTCAAAATGTATGTCCACAGTGTGGGAACAGTCCCATGCCTTTCGCTCTGTAATCAGAGTCCCATGGGGTTTTGGTCTGGACTTTCTATACACTATTTATTGCTTTGGATAGTAGCTTCTATTTTTGCCTGTGAAACTGTTCCCTTAAAGGGATTTAATTACTCCCTATGTTTAACCATCACCTTTAATAAGGCTTGGGATAGTCACTGGATCCAAAACCTTCTTAATGTTGGCCGCTAGGATCTACCACAATAACGTTTGTGGTGGTGTCCTAAGAGCCTTACTCATAAGTAAGGTTCCTGTGTTGGTAGACAATGTGTGTAGAACAAAGACTGCCCTTACCCCAAGGATTTGCAAGCTCAGTGTAACAGATGAGAAAGTAAGCCGTCACAGATGGGAGTAGATGAGCGAGTATGTGACTGTCAGGAGTTGCTTAAGCTTCGGTTTATGTGAGATTAGAAAGTGCAAAAACTATTGGAGTGCAATCTACTGTATCTTTGATTGATTTTAATTAGTTTTGTATGCCACTGATGCAATGAAATGCATATGAATGTGTAAAACCGGAAAACCAGGTAAATTTTACCAACAGCATTTTACAAATGATGTCTTGCAAATGGCCTTCTCCTGGAGAAGTCCTGCTCCTCCAGTGGAGAAGTCTCTAGCGTCTGCATAGGCAAAAACAAATGAACATAGACATAGGCTGAATTTTGTGGATGCTGGTTTTGCAAAAAGCTGGGAGGAGGAAACTCCTCTGGTTCCTATCTGGGAGGATGGACAGGCACGGAAGAACCTCTGGTGGGGTACAGAGAGAAACCCCTGGCACAAGCACTTCACTGATGGGACATGGACCAGCTTTTACCTTGAGGTGATGTCGGGATTCAGCTAGCGTGAGGCCTGGGCATTGCTGAAAATCCGAATCATCCAGAGCCATAGGATTTTGCCTTCTTGTTCAGGCGGAATGTTCACAAGTCAGGGACGAGTCAGCACACTGATCGCCGCCTCCTAGAAAGAAGTGCCAGGGCATGAGCTGTGTCCTGAAGCGCCATAGAGCCTTCTGGGGCGTTTGCAGCGCTAAAAATCTGTGAGAGTTTGGATTTCCGAGTGTGCTTTGGTGCCTTGCTAAAGTGCGGCATGGCCCCATGCCCACGAGAGGGAGCACTTGGATTACTTTACACAGTTCTGCTTTTTCCTGCAAGGACAAGTCTCTTGCACACACGAAGGCAAAATTCTGCTGTCGTCAGTCCAGCTAAGTACTCTGTCAACATTTTGGATGAGAGCAACAGCAAGAATGTTAATGCTTCAGGGAAGGCTCCACATTGTATTGTGTTGCGTTTCAGCTTGAATCTGGTCTTACATAATCCGTGCACAGTCTAGAGCAGTGCAAATTGTTTCTAAATAGTCAAACTGCAAATGGAGAATGTTTATTAAAAAAGAAAGAAAGAAAAGAAAATGGAAGCCTGGAAGTGGATGGAATCGCCACATCCATCATCCCTCACCTCCTAGGCACGCCTGACTGATTGGCACGAGAAGCAAATGTATCAAAGCCATCCTCTGTTGGCAGACAGCTCTGCTGTTGCTGTCCCAACATCTTTTCTTCAGCATTCAGCTGGGCTGGTCATGCAGCAGAAGCAGGTCATGCATTGCTGGGTCCTACTTTGCCCGGACTCTGATTTAAGAGCACGAGAGAGCGCGTGCTCGGAGGCCATCGCACCACCAAAGTGGACTCTGATTCACAGTGAGGGGGAGGCCAGGCAGAGATGGATCCGAGCATGCGCTGCAGTCGCAGTAGGTCCTGAGGCCCAAGCACGGCTTTGGTGGCTCTCCTTATCCATACCGCTCAATAACGTGGGGTTTGGGCACAAAAGAAGATGTGTCGGGGGAAGCAGTAACAGGTGAGAGCAGATCAGCTGCGGGAAAAGTAATGCCACAGAAGAGATGGGAACAGGGTGACCGGTCTCTGAGCAGCAGGCCTAGAGTCTGTCTTCATACNACCACCAAAGTGGACTCTGATTCACAGTGAGGGGGAGGCCAGGCAGAGATGGATCCGAGCATGCGCTGCAGTCGCAGTAGGTCCTGAGGCCCAAGCACGGCTTTGGTGGCTCTCCTTATCCATACCGCTCAATAACGTGGGGTTTGGGCACAAAAGAAGATGTGTCGGGGGAAGCAGTAACAGGTGAGAGCAGATCAGCTGCGGGAAAAGTAATGCCACAGAAGAGATGGGAACAGGGTGACCGGTCTCTGAGCAGCAGGCCTAGAGTGTGTCTTCATACCTTTCCTCACCCTCAAGTGCCAGCTTGGCTGCTGCTATTTCAGCTGTGATGGAAGAGAGTGGGAGGAAGAATATTCCATTCCCTCACTCTGATCTCTTTTTGTTCTTGCACGGGCTTTGTAAGATTGCCAGCAGAGTACAGAAAGATGCTTGTTCCCTCACAGAAGTTGTTGAAGCTTTTCAGATACAACAATATTCAGACAAAGAATGAAATACAGCATTTATGAGGGTTTTCACTTCCCGCTCAACTTTTTTTTACTGTCTTTACCTAGTTGTTTCTCAGATTGAGAGTTGCAATTTCTTTGAAAGGCATAGGTCGGGCATGAGAAGATCTCATCTGGGTGCTCTGTGGTTTCAGGGGGTTCTTAACGTTGTGCCTGTTTTTGAGAGTTGGGATGGTGCGTTTCAGTACTTGGAAAAATAGTCTTAGCTCAACAGAGAAATGTATGGGGACAGATGCTGCAGCTGATGCAGCCTGATGTAGGTGGTTGTTCCCTGGCAGGTGAGGTACCCACCAGGGCCCCTGGAGGTTGGTGAGAAGTTGGCAAGAACCGTGTGCCTCTGGAGCCCAAGGGCTTGGATATGGGGGCAATGGCCAAGCATGGCCTTTGCACCCACACGTTTCTTTTGAGAGTCAGACTTGTACACGGGTATGTAGAATTTAATATGACATACACAGAAACTAATAACTAATATTTCCAATAAAAGACTTATGCAGGTCCATGAGAGGGGGCGATGCACACTTTGAAAGTCTTACGGCATTACCGAACAAGTGTTCCTAAGCTGTAACTCTTGCAGCTTATAAAACACTGAATCCGTGAGATCGCTGTCCTGTCCTGCCCGCAACAAGAAACTAAAAATTACTTGGAAGTTCTTCATCTCATTTTTAGCTGCTCTTACAGCACTGTACGTAGTTCTTCTAAAAATAGGTAACAACTTACAGTAATACTAAGCAAATACATCATGTAATTTATGTGAAATAATTTCAGTTCAAACATCAGTAAGTTGCCTATAAAGGAATTTCACTTGGTAGCATTCCTTCCTCTTCAGGGAATCTCTCTTTAAGGCCTTTCTCATAAATTTACTTACTCTCTTCTAAGACTTGTAAATCCACTTCAAAACTTGTTCTGAGACTTTTGTGTGCAAACAATTAGTTTAGTCACATCAAGAAGGATGCGGTACCAGAACAATAGCAATTGCTAAGTTTATTTCAAATGGTCTTGCAACCACTGTTGAAGACATTGTGCCTTGGTTAAAAAAATATTTAAAAAAACCCCAGAAGCATGCAATTTCCTTTTTTCCCCTCCCCCTTTTCTGTGTGTATTTATGTTTAACTCAGGGCGAGAATTTTATAATATTCTTAAAGGAAAAAAATAGGAATAAAAATGGCATGAATTCACAAAAGCATGGGTTTATATATACGAATTCTCTGTAAATGAACGAAGCATTCTATATTCTAGGTAGAACAGCCTTATTTGTCTGCTCATACGCATTTCAGTTACCTCCATGCACTCCTGCTTGTCGTACCTTTTTTGTATATGAACCAAATGTATTGTACCATGTTTCTGTTCGAGCTGTGTCTGCCTGGTGCATAAAACACGACACGCCCATCACCCACGTTAAGTCGCAAACCATCCAAGCTTTGTTCTCATGGTTGTCACCATTTCACCAGAATCTTTCGGTGTCTGTAGCGCCTTATACAGTATATTGCACTTACTGTACCTTTATAGTATCTTGTCTGTATACTGTATGCACATAAATATGTATATTCACTCATGTATGTATGTATAGTATGTTTATATATCTCTGTATATGTATGTGTGTTTGTTCATAGTCTTTCACTAGAAATGTGTGGCTATTCATATACATTATGTGTATGCCAATTATAAAAAAGTATGAATGCCAGCACCCACTTTTGATAACCTACTTTTATTCTCATTTTGTCTTGTTAAGCAATGAAAATAAAAATGTCATGTATTTTAAATGAGAGCTTTAGAAGATTATTATTTGTACTATTCTTAAGGTTTCCAGTTTTTCAGAAAAATTATTTGAACAGATCCAAAATCACAAAGATACTTGTGTTTCTCATGACAGTTTTCTGTGGTTGAAGAACGTTTGGTAAGAGCCCAGACTGGGTAGGTTTGATTCTCTGGATCTTGTGCCGGTCAAGTGCTCCTGGGTTTAGAAATGCCCTTCACCAGCTGGGCTCTTGTGCTGCAAATCCCAACTGTATTCACATGATGGACTTGCAATAAACCTAGGGGAGTGACCCATGTCTATAACATCTTGCATATATAAATACTGGATATAGAAGGGCCTTAGATTGGAAAGAAAAGTTTCTGCAGTGCAGGTGAGCCTTAGGAATGGGTGAAAATACCATGCTTCATGACTGACCTTTATGGGAGCTTTACAGACACTGTTTGTCAGACCTCTGACGCTTTACAGTCCACAGTAACATGTAATTGCCAGTTGATTAGGCAGTTATTAAAACAGCTAACAATCATTTATTAGCCCTTTGTAAAATTATTCTTCATCACCGCACAGCCGTGTGTAGGCTCAGTTATCTGGCCTTGAGGCAGCAAAGCACTGGCTTATCTTAAATAGCAAAATATCCCTGTAAATCAAGGGGACAGCTGATACATATTTTCCAGTTGGGCATCTGTTTAATTTATTCACTGAATTGGTGCTTCAATAATAATCATATGTGTTTCTCTGTGGGACCCAGGAGTGACAAATTTGCTTCCTTTACAGTTAAGTCTATCATTGTGTTAGCTTGTCCAGCCGCACCAGTCTCAGTGTGTAGTAAGTCACTGCAGCAGAGTGGCAGCAGCTGCTCAGAAAAATCTCAGAAGACAGCTCTTTATGCAGGAAACACCAAGGAACTTGTAGGATGCCGCTGCTATGAAGAGCCTTCATCCCAACTAAAATCTCATAATAGAAAATCCTTTTCATTTTTTAATTTGAGGTCCCAGGGTTAAATTCTGACCTCATTCACATCAACAGCCAATTCCCATTTCGCCCATAAGCTATAACTGGAATGTCCAAGGAATGCTTTTCCTCAACAAAAAATGGGATGGGGAGAGGACACATTCCACTAATGGAGCTGGGTGTTTATGGGCCAGTGGTCTGATCTTAAGCCTTTGCAAGTCAGTGGCAATTAGTGGACTCTTGGGTTCGGTTGGCCCATCTCTTTTTTTATAGTCTGGAAAAGCACATTTTCTGTCTGGGGTTTATAATCACAGTTGTATAATTCACAATAGAAAAG
This sequence comes from Steatornis caripensis, assembly GCA_013398225.1. Classification (NCBI taxonomy): domain Eukaryota; kingdom Metazoa; phylum Chordata; class Aves; order Caprimulgiformes; family Steatornithidae; genus Steatornis; species Steatornis caripensis. Next base: position 75,234 of record VZSC01001727.1, on the reverse strand, counting down.
AATAGGAATGAGAAAAGGCAATAGCAATATGCATTTTTAAAATTAATGTGGGTCAGATCATAGCTTTTGCTTGATTTCTGCATCAAACTTTAAAGCACAAACATAAATCAGAGACAGGTTTTTTTTTGCTGGTTGACAGTTTGTTTGCTTATGTTACAGGTGATATATGTGTATAGGTTACCGTGAAGCTGAATGTTTTGTTTGCCATGCATTGTCATTAGCCGTTCCTTTTATGATGGCTGTTTAAATTTCCTTCTTGCTCTGGAGATCTGAGCTTGAATTCAAGCCGTGCTGCTGTCGTAGGCTAAGTCGAGTTTGCCTGGTCATTCCGTGCCTGGGAGCCTGCGAGCAAAGCCCTGGTTCAGCAGACTGGTGCTCGTGGTTTAGTGCGTTGCAGTCTTCTCAATGAGTTACTGCTGCATCATTGTCACACGCTGTATCAGCCAGTGCCATCCGTGTAGAGGCTGCCTTTTAAACAGAAAACCAGAAACAAGGTACAGGGAACTGCTGCACCCAGTGAACCTCATTCTCTAAAGCATGCAGATGCCAGTCTTAGTTCTTGCCTCTATCTCAGCTATTCTGCATGTCAGGAAATCATGTCTGCATTAGATTTGGATGCTGTATTGTTTAGCAATTCCTGATATAAATGAAATCGCATGATGTTGCTGTGAGGGTAGAGCAGATGTGGTATCTCATACTAAGGCAGGCTCTTACATATTTGGATTTTTAAGAAACTCTCAGTACAGTTTATAACTCCAGTAACTGTTCATCAACTGCGTTTCAAATAACAGTTAGAAACCAATAAGTGGGGATCTCTGCCTTTTAAAATTCTTTTAATTTTAATACATCTTTTAAAAGGATGATGTGACCCCCTACAAGAATATGATCATCTCTGTACATTCAGTGTTGTTTTCAGTCATGCTATCCTAAACTTTCCCCCCATATAATCAGTACGATACCAGAGAAATTACATTTAGTCTAAGAAAATGGTTACCGACTGAATTTCACCATCAAAAAAGGAGAAATGTAAGAGCACATTTCAAAATTTCTCCATTGTAAAGCAACTTCACAGTCTGTAACTAAGATATTTGTGTATTTAGATCACTTAATACAAAACAAGAGGAACTAAAGGCACCAGTGCTGCAGCACTCTCCCTCCATATATTATTTTGATCTTTTTTTTTAGTTTTAAAATTATTCCTGTGACCATTTTCTTGAAAATGTTAGAAAAATACAAAGACTTAGGGACTTTGCTGGAAAATGGATGTGCTAACACAATTCTTCAGCTGTCACGGCACTAAAAGTTAGTTAAATCTTGAGTTCTAGTACTGAAGTCAATAGGAAGAGTGCTGAAGCTCATGTACGCGTTTTTAGCTTGGAAAAAATGAGGTCTAATAAAATGGGGAAACGAATGGAATTTTTGCTGTCCCCACATGTCACATTTTTGTAACTTTAGGATTGGCGTCAATGTCCACTTTCTTATATTTCTTAGTTTTTTCAAAGTCTTGGTCTTGTTTCCACTCATTTTCGTTCTTCCATATTCAATTTCAGGGTCCTTCTTGGCTTCTGGTGGGTGACAACAAGCAATAACCTAGAGCATGCACCCTGCTGCCTTCAGCTCCCTGTTACATGAGAGCTTTAGCAGTCTGCAGGGGTTGGATCCCGAGGAGAAAATGATCTTGCCCACCGGCAGCTCTCACTGCTCCACACCACCTCTTAACGCAAAGAGGGACAGGCTGTTCATCTCAGGATGAAATTTAGAATCTGGTAGTTTTTCAAAACTACTGTGATTTAGAGTAAGAAATGGTAATTACAGATGTGTTGTGCCATGGACATGGTTACTCAGTCATAGGCAGGGCCAGCTGTAGTGACCATTAAGGTCACTGTCTCGAGCTATCCTGCTGTTTTAAGGCTGCATTGGGAGCAGTTAAGGCACACATGCAATGGAGCAGCAACCTCCAGCAAGAGAAAGGGGTGGGGAGACAGGGTCAGTAACCTCTGAAGGAAATCTAGGACATTAGAGTGTTGCCCTGCAGGTGCTGTACGCTGCAAAATGTGGTTAGCAGGAGATCTCTGTATCGTTGAACTCCAGCAAAGTATTCTGTCCTTTGCCCCTCCTGTGATTGACCTAATACAATATTGAATTTTCCTTTCTGTTTTACAGTAAACGACAGGATGTATCATGGTGCGTTGTTCGAGTTCTACATTTATTGCTTAGCAAAGGCGTATATTAAGCTTTGATTTTTCATCAGTGATCTCAATAGGAATGCACTTTGTGATGATGCACTGCATAAATGAGATGCATGAGACAACTTTACACAATATCCCTAATGTGAGTTACTTCACGGGCTCTCATTTTAAGCATACTAGCGTTTACAGGTTGTGTTAACTAACAGTAGATCAAGCAGTACATTTCAGACAGTTGTTTTGGTGTTAAAAAAAAAAGCTTAGATGAGGAGAATACGTGTTTCCAAATAGGATAATAATGCAAGGTCAGGAAGATCTATAGCTAGACTGATTGCCAGTATAAACATGGAAAGCAGGACGGTGAATTTATCATTTAAAGTTTGCTTTATTGATAGCTTTAGCAATAATCTGAGGGTTACCGGAAAACTCGAGGCATAGGAGTATGTGCAGCACTGGTTCTGTATAAAGTAACTGTGACATTTAGTAATTGGAAGCAATGAATCATGAAACTGGAGGTCTGGAATCAGAGGTGCTGAAGGTTTACTAACCGTTTGCTAATTTATTTTAGGATAAGTGTTAATTCTTCATAATCTTAAATCTTTGGGAATTCTTGGCGTTCCAAAGATTCTTGTCAGTTGATTTTAAGTGCTGGATTAGTCAGGCCATAGAGTGCAAGTAGTAAGTCTTTTAGTGAGTCCTGTATTTGAAAAAACATGTCCAGACTTTTCTTATGATACCTCATTGTATAATTACATTAAGTGGTAAAACAGTTTTTACAGGGACTCTAGTTTTCTTTTTTTTCTGTAGTAGTATAAATTGTAAGCAAACCTATTTCCAGAAGTTTAGCAATCTAGAATAATGGAAATGAAAACATTAAACACATCAATTCAAATGTTACAATAGCCTAAAATGCGATGCGCATACAGTTTCTTAAGTTGAAATAGCAGGTGTCAGTGAATTCTTTTAATGTTAAATGTACAGGGTAAGATTACAAAGTGCTCCTTCCCACCCAACTATTTTGTCAAAATTAAGGCTAGTGTGCTGGGGGAGTTCTTCCCAAAGTGCTTAGAGGGAAAATAGAGATGTTATTTGCGTCAGTTAAAAAGAAGGCTTTGTTGAAAGGGCACAAAGGGTAGTTTCTGTAGCGCTTAGCACCTTGTGTGAGCTTGTGCTTGTGATGCGAGTATGTGAATGCATAGGGATCGTTTTAATGTGGTTGCTGGCATTGTAGGACACCACCTAGAAAACACCTCAGACACTTCTGGAGAAGAATTTGCAGTTACGTTATGCAGTGTCTCTGGGGAGCATTACCATGCACTACGAATTGCACGGAGAGCGTCTGCTGTCACAGCTCACCTTGCACATCCTGAACATGCCGTTGCTTTTCATCACCTTTGTACTAATAACCAATTGTTGTTTTGAATTTATCGGTAACAGGAGAACGGGTTAGCAGTACAGAGCTATATGAATGGTTAACTATCCTGGGTCAAATTATGATGTCTTTCATGTCAATATTATTCCAGAGTACCTCTGTTGGAGAGAAAGAAATGACTGCAGATTTAGCCTGTAGTTTCACCCTCACTTACCAACTTTTGCAGCCATTGGAAGTAACAACATTCAACTGCAGTGCAATGGTTACAGCTAACGGTTAGCAAAAGGAGTCTTGTCCAACATAATTTTCCAGCTGCTCTTCTGAAGGCTTTTTAAATCATTTGAGGGGGTTTTTTACTATTCGTTTGAACAAACTGTAGTAAAATTCTTGGACTCATGAAGTCAGCCGCTACATTCCTGTTGGCTTCAAATGGGTGAGGATCTTGCTGCTCAGATTTTCTGAAACCTGGTTCTGGCTGAACTCCTGCCTTGGACAACTCCCTTGTGCGAATGTGTGCTAAGAGGACCTCTACTTCAAGCTAAGAGTGTCAGATAGCAGATCGTGAAGTAACTGTTGCTACTTAACATAGCCCTCCGCCTCTTGCACCCGTGGCACATGACTGCCTTCTAGGAGTGGGATTTCACACCTTCCCGAGTAGAAATACCTTACTCGGCCAAATGGCTGGGACCCATCTGCACCAGAGAAAGTGCCGTCAAGAGTTTCATTGGGAAAGAGTTTGGAAACTCCTGTCTGAGAACAGGCAAGAGGGAGGGAGTACCTTTTCCTCCCAGAGGATGGTAAGTGGCTTTCAGAAAGCCTTTCTTCTTCACTTACTGTACCCTGCCAAAACAAACCAGCATGCTTGGCTCTGCCGAATGATGTGTAGCACTGCTCACAGATTGCACTGTTAGAGAGCACTTTGTTTACAGATCCAGGAGACATTTCTAATGATCTCCTCCAAACGTTGCTGATATTTTTATTTTATTATATTTTGCATTGGTTTAAGATCACTTTGTCGTAGCCTCACATCAGCTGTTGGGCTTTCTTTTTTATCTGTGATACACAGTTGTCACAAAGAAAAGAGTATTTGTACGTGACATCCATGACCACATACGTGTGATGCGGTTTTCCCCACCCTTCCTGTAAATGCGTAGTCAGCCCCTTCGCCCATCCAGCAGGTGAGGAAGACACAAGGGCCAGGAGAGAGCAGCATCTTCCTCAGCCCTGTAACTTCTGCGATTTCAGCACAGTAAGTGGGAACCTATAGTACTAGGGAAAAAAGAAGTATGGAAGCACCATTGAATCACAGGGCTTGCTTACCACCCAGAGCTTCCAATTTCACTTCAAACAAACCAGCAGCATTAAAAATAGGCAAACCAAGCACTCACCAGCCAAGATGTTGTGAGGAGAAGCAGCTGAATGCGATATGGTGTTGTCTAAAGCCCACACGTAGACCGTAGTGGAAAATGGTTTTTTAAGTCATTAAAAGTTCATACAGCACAAAAAGAAGCCCCACTCATAATCAGGTGGTCAATTCAAATGTTAGAAAAGCTTCCTCAAAAATGAATGAAAACGTGCAACATTTTCTAACTTTGTGACTAGTAATAGAGCTGCCTACAACATTTAACATGTTTCTTCTCCCCCATGGCATTTTTAGCAGCACATATTTTCAACAGCCACTTGTGTGAAAAATTATAGTACACCTTTCAACGATAGGTTTTCTGAAACACCTCTCAGCACCGGGAATTAGCATTTTGCCTACGTACACTTCACCCCTGTGGCCTGGCTTTGGAAGAGGAGAATTACTGCTGGCACTTGCTCTTCTTTCGTCCCGGCACAGGCAGGAGTGCAGGGCACCTGCCTGCCTGGTGCACAGGGCTCAGGATTAAAATTACATAGGGCTCAGTCTGAGGCAAGGATATGAATGGGACTTATGTAGCACATATGTCTTTTCACCAAGAGAGAGCATTATCTATTTATGTATCTATCTATGTGTCACACATGAGTAAGTAAAATTTATCCCACCTAAGAAAAAGAGTCCCAGGCCTGGTGCCGAGGATTTTTCATTCTATATTTTCAGTCCTGCTCCTAGATTTTTCTTTTCACACCCCTCATGCTTTCATTTGGAAAGGCTATGCTACATGGGATCGTTTGGCTTGTGTACAACTTAAAGGTGTTGCCGTATTTTTTTCAGTAGCGTACATGTGTTCAGTAACTTCCACAGACCTGTTGTGCACTGTGCTTCACCTGGTGCTCTGTATGGTCCAAGTGCAGTACCTGAAGGGCCAGAAAGTAATATCTCATGTTATGAATAGTCAGCAACAAAAAGATACAAGATATTTGCTACACCTAGTGACCAGAGCTAGCAGGTGTGCAAAGTTGTATCTGTTAGTAGCTGCTTGATTGCATTAGTGGAGAATACTTTTTTCTATCTTTTTTCCATGTGTAACTATTATTCTCTTTGCCAAACCAAACTATCCTGCTTAGTTAAGAACAAGGGAAGAGCTGTGTTCATTTACATTTCTTTTTCTCGCTTTGAACACACATATTTGGAGCACTTCTGTGAATCTGCTGGTGCAGGCTGCCACAGCACAGTGTGAGCTGGAGCTGCTCTGGCATCGTTCTGCGGGCAGCGGTGGGGCTGCCCAGGGCCGGAGCAGAGCCCGTGCCAGGGCAATAGAAAACAGAAATAGTCTGCTGTGACACCAGGGACTTTCTGGCACTGTGAGTCATTGTCTGCTTCCCAAAGCCCATTTTGAGTTTTCGCTGGGATTACTTCTCAGTAAACTCTGATCTGGCAGAGAGCTACGGTACGTACTGACCTCCGGCTCCAGGTCCTGTCCTCTAAGAGCGATTGAACTGTAGATGTTCTGCCTGTCAAACCTCTGCTCCAAGACAGTTCTGTGATCTAGCTCAGGGCAATCCAATTTAGGCAATACATGTATATTTGTAAGCCGTTGGGACTGCTGCTTATCTTTTTGGAATAATTCAAAATTTTAGTCCTGTGAGGTAAAAAGAAATGAAGACAGGCCCACTGCTGGAGACACCTACACACAAAAATAGCCCAGTTCCACTTTGTAGAGAAGGGAACTAGTTTGTCTAGTTCGTCTCTCAGGTCTTCATAAATCATCAAAACACTCACCGGAAGTGATCTTTTTTACTCAGAAAGGTTTTTTTAGACAATCTTGCATTGTTTTGAGGATGTGTAAAGTTGTTGGGGTTTTTTGGTAGTCAATAATATTGCTTCTTGTTCTGTGGCACTTCCAACATAGAATTTCAGAGTATGTAACAGATGTTAATGAAATTCACTTCTACCATATTGGGAAGGGCAGATAGTAAAAGTAAGGTAATAACATAGATTGGTTTCTCCTAAGGCCTTGCAGAAAGTTGGTGATTAAAACTGTATGGAAGAATTCAGTTTTGCATAGTGGAAGAAGTTTCTTACTTTTTGGTGATGAAATTCAAGTTTGGAACAAACATTTGCTTTAAAGCAGATTTTTGAGGAAACCTAGAGAATAACGAAGGGTTAGTGTGTTTACCAGGAGCTCGTGAGACATCCTCATTTACAGTTGCGCTCAGTCACATTCAGGTGAGAGCATTTATCCAACCACTCTGTGTTCCTGTACGGTTCCTGCACACCAGGTAATCATGCAGCTTTTACTGCCTGCTTAGGAGCAATGATTTGAACCTGCCTCCAACAGCTCCTAGGTGAATGTCCGAACTTCTGGGCCTCTGGCTGGTGTCTTCGTTCACTCTCTCGCTCTGTCTGGTTTTCAACAAAGATTGTTTCTTAGTCTCCAGATAATTTAATGAGTAAAAATTCCATCAAAACAAAAATCGATGTACAACCAGAAAATTTCTTAAGTCAAAGGAGAGTTTGTGACGTACTACCCGATACACATCCTGGAGTCTCCATGAGATCCCTCCTTAGAACCCTAGGATTAGCTGCTGGTTTGCTCTTCCTTTTTTAGTGAGAACAGGCTTTGGGCCAAGACTCCTTGGTCAAAACCAGTTTTGCTTCTCCCGTGCTGTGCCTTGTTGGCTGTTACCTCCAGTGCTGATGGACTTTGTGCCTGTCTCCCTACATCCACATCTGCAGCCAAGCTCTGACATGCTGCAGTGTATACCATTCCTCACGCTCTATGGGATCTTTCAGGAATGAGAGAGCCCATATAGCTGTATAATACTATGAATGCTGTACTTCGTTCTATCAATTAACTTGTAACATCATTAATTTTTGTGTCTTCTCACACTGAACAAATCCCTTGTTATGATGTAGCAGGGATATTAACAACCTGATGCATGACCAGAGGAGCAGGCTGAAGCCAGAAAGGAGGGAGGGTATTAAAAAAATTAGTACTAGAGCTAAGCGTGAGCGCCATCAGTTCAGCGATCACAGGAAGGATTAGGCCTAAGTCCGCAGTGTTAAACACATTAGCTTTAAACACCTCAGTAGCCCTACTGAAGTCATTGAGGGTTACTGCTGTGATTAAACAGCTGGATTGTGTGCTGGCTTGTGAGCCTTAGCGCCTGTAATTTGTCTAGGACACAGTGAAAATTTCATTAATGCTTTTGGGGATTTTGTATTAGCGACATGGTTATTGTCATGTCTGTAGTTCATTGATCTACTGACAGGTGAATTCCTCTTAGGTCTCTCTTGTAACTTCAAGAGGCATGCACTCTTGTTCCGTGCATTTTTATTTTGTTGCACATTAACACTAGAACTGGGCAAAAACATCAGATAAGACTCTTTAACATTTGTTCTCACTTTTAAGCCTCTTTCCCAAGCCTTTTGACATCATATGTGTTCACTTCGCCTGTTTTAGCAAGTGACTTTGCACATACTAGTCCTGCACTTTCATGCTGTACATACCATTACCTGAATGCCGTTACAGGAGAGGAATGTACCAAGTGTATGGTACATCTGAGAAGATGCTGGTACGAAAGACTTAGCCATCAAACAAAAATCACATTTAAAAAATCACAAGTAGTCTTGAAAATCTGTGTCTGGGAAAGTGGAAGAACTCAAATCCTTCATAATAGATGATTCATTAACTGCTACACAATATGGTGGCCAGTATGAAACAGGATTTCAGAACTGCCTACACTCGCGTTTATTTTAGGGGCTGTTTTGCAGGGGGTGGCAGCGTGTCTGTGTGACTGATACATTCTGCAACACCATTTCTATCTTTGGGAAGTTGCAACTGGTATTACAGAGCTTAGCATGTCACAATCCTGCTTCAGTCCCCTTGAATCCCGTGAAGGAGATTAGCTACCAGAAGACACTCTGCCAGCAGCAACGCTGCGTGTAGTACAGTGGCGAGAGTGGGGGTGATGTGGATGTCACACCCTCACGGTGACTGTCATACGTGCTGTGGGTGGTGCTTGTGATGCATGGTGGCTGGAGCACACAGCGTACCGTAAGGATCGGGTATTGGCACGTGCTTTGTTTACTTACATCGTGGGTTATACAAGAGAAGCTATTTCCTGATGCCTAGAAGAGGAAACTCTCACTCAAGCCCCGCTGGTGTCAAGTCCAGCCCAGAAGCTGGTGTGCAGCTGTCGTGTTGTGAATATTTTGTGTAATGAATTGTGTGCAGACTGTGTCGCTGTCCTGCCCCACGTAGGAAGACCCAGCCAAAGTGAAGACACTGCTGCGTAAGTATTAACACATCACTGAGTAGAGTGGCAGGAAATCTGCCTCATGTAGAGCTTTGTCCAATGACCTGTGAAGTCGAGCCAGGAGGTGGGGAGGAGTATCTCTGGTTCAGTCGAGGTGTTTTGGCCCAGGCCTGGACACCCAAAGAGAGAAAGTCGCACGGCCGTGGCAAATGGCATGCCTCGTACCTGCCTACGCCACAGTAGATGTTAGGTCACTCCTGAAATTAAAAATAAGTATTCGATTAGGAAGAGCAGGCACAGCAGGCTTCCAGAAGACATTTAGCTCAGCCATTCAGGAGGACATGCTGCAGATACGTTACCTGCGTAATTCTAAATTCATAAGAATATTCAAGAGCAAAATTCATATTGTGGTTTGAACCTGTCCTACTCAAAGTACTGTCTAATGTAGAACGCAATCATGGCTTTGTTTTGCTATAAAGAAAGGCGATTCTATCTGAATTCTTGTCTTATGTCACCCCTTAAAAATAGTTTTTTAAAAGATACTTGAAAAAATACACAAAATTCTGTTGATTTTTCTGTTGGAGTACATTGTTTATTATTTTTTCTGGTAGGCTTGCTCAGNTACCTGCCTACGCCACAGTAGATGTTAGGTCACTCCTGAAATTAAAAATAAGTATTCGATTAGGAAGAGCAGGCACAGCAGGCTTCCAGAAGACATTTAGCTCAGCCATTCAGGAGGACATGCTGCAGATACGTTACCTGCGTAATTCTAAATTCATAAGAATATTCAAGAGCAAAATTCATATTGTGGTTTGAACCTGTCCTACTCAAAGTACTGTCTAATGTAGAACGCAATCATGGCTTTGTTTTGCTATAAAGAAAGGCGATTCTATCTGAATTCTTGTCTTATGTCACCCCTTAAAAATAGTTTTTTTAAAAGATACTTGAAAAAATACACAAAATTCTTTTGATTTTTCCTTTGGAGTACATTGTTTATTATTATTTTTTCTGGTAGGCTTGCTCACATTTATTCCTTTTGCTTTGTTTCGTGCTGTGAATCTGAACATTATCTATTTATCGATAAATGCTAAATAAGCTTCAAGCTGACCACAAAAACTACCAAGATCAATGGAAGTTTCTACACTGGCTTCTAAGAAGACCAGTCCCCGGTTCTAGGAACCTGCTGTATGCCCACGTGTGGCATTCTAAGATTTGTGAACAAAAGGCATACACGTTATTAAATGTACTCAAATACTCTTAATGATAAAAATACATCTCCTTCATGAATCATAAAATGCTGCCAAAGTATTTCTGTGCATGTGTATTTTCATGACGAGATCAGAGACGTGCTTGGACAGCCCCTGCGAATGTGTGGCGTGCGTTTGCTTACACGCAAATCCTTAATTTATGACTAATATGGAAAATAAATCTTGGGACACTCAAGACATCACTTCAAATTTGCAAAGTAAGTGTTGAGAGGAAGTTTTCTGATTTGCAGGTGTACTGTGTGTCATCCAAATACAATGAGCCCTTTCAGGATAGTGTTAGTGATTTTGGTTCCGGTCGAAAGCCTTTGAAGACACACACATTTTCAATCATGTGAGCACCCCACCGAACTCAAATGAAGCCACATTCTCAGGCTTCAGAGGGGCTGTGATACGTGCTTACAACTAAACATATGCTAACCTCCTTTTTTGGATAAGAATTGTGTTTTTAGATATTCTACATGCATGAAAACACAGAGTTTCTTAATCTTGGTGCCTTCCAGTTAATGAAATATCATCACAGAATACGATAGGTTAATCCATATAATACGCATGGAGTTCATTAAATCATTTTAAAAAAATTAAACACAGAGTTGGATTTGGCTTAATACTCAGAAGTGTTAACACCATGCTTTTAATGTGACAGATTGGATTTGGAAAGCAATATGAAACATGGGTTTCAGTGTATAGAATTTTTTATTTCCACAACTTAAGGACATTGTTAAGATCCATGTGCCTTTTTAAAATCTATTCCATCATCTAAAATCCAACCAGTGCTAGTTTGCTGAAAACATTTGTCTTTACTAGCTTTCAGTGCTCTGGAGAAGTTAAAAAGGAGACCTTTTATTACCCTTTTTTTTCTTGAAGTAGTAGCTGGAAGTAAAGACTGGCTTTGTTTCTGTTGTTGGCATAGAGATTTTTTGTTCATCAAACAAATTAGAGTGTTTCAAGTAAGAGTAATGTTAACCTTGCAAAGAAACAACATGTTCAACCTGTGACCAAATAGTTACTTGTGTGCTTTTTTCCTTCTTTTCTTTTTCCTTTTTTCCTTTCTTTCCCCGCTGCCCCCCCAATAGGTGACGTGTATGCAGTGGTTGCAAGGGGACCATACAATGCTGGATATGATTGAGAAAAAACGTTGCCTCTGCAAAGAAATAAAAGCTCGACAGAAATCAGAAAAAGGACTCTGCAAACAGGACAGCATGCCTATTTTGCCGAGTTGGAAAAAGAATACTGGGACCAAGAAATACAGCCCTCCTCCTTATTCCAAACAACAAACTGTTTTCTGGGACACTGCAATTTGACAGGCGTGTGGAGGATGCCCTCTCCACTGTGTTGCACCGTGCACAGGTAGCCTGCTTTCTTAATAAGGCAAAGGCTCTAACCTAAGACTTACCTGCAGGTGGTGAACTTCCTAGGAAAAAACCCACACCGATACAGTGCTCACCTGTCAATCAAGAGAGAGATTTAAGTTTCCGACTGGATTAAGGCATACATAGTTATCCAGGATTTTTTTGGATCCAGAAGATATCAAAATGTAAATATTTCGCCAATATATTGAAAACACCCAAACTAATACACTGTTTAAATATATATATAAAAATTCAAAAATTTATGAAGAATTTTACTATATAATGTTACTGTTATACTGTTTTATTACCTATTTTCTATGTGGTATTCTAATGTTACCCCCTCCCCCTGCCACCATTTTATTTCTCTTACCTGCCTAGAATTGGCCTCTGTACAAAAGCATGTGGTTGTACGTTTTGTTGAACAGGACAATGTACAAAACAACTCGGTGCTAGGGCATTAGAAGTTACCTGGAGTCGTACTGGATAGATGTCCTTAGCTTTGGGGTGGGGGGTCTGGACAAGGAAGAGAGTTTTGGTTGGAGACAATAAAACTGCAAGCAATGCAAGTAGAAGTGCTTAATGAGGATGCCCAAGATGCATTTAAAACATGAATTGTTCTGCATTAGTTTTCTCATAAAGTTAATGAGATAAATTGCCCTAGGTTTTATATGAATCAGTTACTGAAGTTATTTGGCCAAGAAACCAAATTTTCTGCAGAAAAGCCTGCGGCAGAAACTCTTCCTTCATTATATGCAGCTGACTAGCGGAGACCATGGTTCACTGTGACTAAGCATTGTACAGCCCGTGTCGGAGAGACCCAGTCACTTCGCAGGTGAAGGCAGTGGCACTGCAGCCACAGTTCCTGTCCACATTTGTCTTTGGTCCAGAAAGCAAAGGCAGCAAAATCTGTTTACATGTTTATTATTTTTAAATCCAGTAACGTCCTTACTTTACGCCGTGGTAGATTTCCTTGTGTTATTTATAAAGGCTGGAATTCAGACCCCTTGAAAGCCGGTAGGGAAATCCCTCTTGATTTCATGCGGTTTTGAAGCAGAGGCTCCTGGGTACGCCGTTTCTTCTTCCTGGCTGCTTCTGTAATTGGCTTACAATCCTGTATTATATTACACCCATTTTAACAGAATATTATGTCATGACCAAAGAATTATGACCTCCTGGTTTTAACGGGAGAAAGAGACGGCTTACGCTGATTATGAGGGTGAAATCCATGCGGTGTAGTATCTTCCAAAAGGATCTGTTGAGAACGAGGGAAACTTGTACTGCTGTGGAGTAGGGAAAAAAAGATCTATGGCATATATTTTGTATATTTAAATTTCTATCTATGTGTCTGAAGTTTGGTAGCACAGAAGTCCCTCTTTAAACAATCATTTTAATATTATATTCGCTGAAAAGAAAAGGTGTGTCGTTTGAAACTTCTTGTTATATTGGCTTTTCTTTGAAATCATATTGACAGCATTGCCACAGCTGCAATTGCTGATTAAAAAAACCAAAAATAACAAATTTTAGAAGGTTTTTGTAATCTATATTGCTAAAGTTTGAGTTTGAGTAATGGCTTTATCAGTAGTAGTTTCTTTTCAGCCTCTGAAATAAAGTTTTTAAATATTTTATATCTAATTAACTAATGTATATTTTGATGTCCAAACTGAGATTTCTGTAAAAGATGAAGTGTGTGTTTATATGTGTGTATGTATATTAGCATTATTGTATATGTATATATGCATATGTGTACACACATATATATGTATATATGCATGTATCTATATAGATATAGTCATAGATGTGTGCATACGTATATCCCCACATACATTAAGTATTGGTATGTGTTATGAATATACAGTGGCTGGAATGGATATGCAATTGAAATGCAGATTTAAAGAGCCCCTCACAGCTGAAATGACAGAAGACATGAAAAATCCCAGAGGCTGTGAAGGAATCTTTGAATACATGTCACATCCGAAAGACACCAACTGTATATTCTGCTTATTCTCTTTTTTTTAAAGAAAGAAAATGGCAGAAGAAAAGCTCCAGAGATCTCGCAAAGTTCCAGAATCTGCTGGAAAGAAGACAACTTGTTGGTCGTGAGAAATCTGTTGAGATAACAGGTTCAATATTCAGAAAGTGTTTATGCTTTGTCTTCCTTGTTATGTGGCAAGAGAAGAATTTCTTGTAACCATGTGTGAAATACTTAGCTCAACCCTTTCCCCCAACTGCACTAGGTCTCTGGCGACAAAATGAGAGCCAGCGTTCAGTCAGTCTTGACACTCCTTCTCTGCACTGGTCTCCTCCTGGAGCAATTACTTTAAAACCCTAGCAAAGCATCGATTTTGCAGCCTAGACCCATGGGTATGCATGGGCGCTGCAGTGCCAGGCCCTTTGGGGGATGGCAAACATTAATGTAAACAGTTACGCGTTTAATAGTGTTTGTTCATATTGTGTCCTTTTCATATCAATGCATAATAGGAATAATGATCAGGGAATTGAAGCATTCTTGTCCTGAGCAGACTCGCTTGTACACTTAGCCCACCATAAAACCACTCCTTGTTTTCCTTTTGTTGCTCAACACTATTTATGTTGTCCTTCATAAGGAACTGCCCACGTGCTTCCAGATCTCCATTGTATCCCATGGAAACAATGGCTTTTTATTTTAAAGTGCAACAGTACATGAAAAAGTAAACTATAACTTAGCACTTACCTTCTAAGCACTTTAGGAATGTGAGCTAAACCTCACGCTTGCGAGAATCATTTTACAGAGAAGGGAAGTGAGGCTCAGGTGGAGGAGTTTCCAAAGGTGACGGACAGAGCAAGGCATACGCCGCCGTCCCGTCCTGTGCTTGCTGGCCCACCCCGTTGCTCGAGTAAAAGGTGCATCGTACTGCCGAGAGCGTGCCATCAAAACACGGTTAAATATTTTCCACATCACCTATTGTCTCAGCAGTTTCTGTGTCACAGGGTGAATGACAGTGCTTAGTTACACACGGTCATTAAAGCTGTAGTCTGTATAAATATGCAATCTGTATATACATACAGATCACATATATACACACACTTACGAGGACTGTATATATGAAATTGTTTGGTATGCACTTATTTTGCTTTAAACTCCTGAAGTTAAACATTATAGTGTAGCAATTTGTGTAAAGTGCACTGTGATTTCAAGAAAGCACAGTAAAGTCACAGGTCTTGTTATTCTTGCACTAAAAATGTGTTTACGTATATTAGCCAATGTATGTCTACTTTATTGCTCCTTTTGACAAATTAAAGCAAATGGTATAAAATGGTATGGGTTTTTTTGGTTTGGGTTGTTTATTTTTAGGTGGACAACGGCACTATGCTTTTAAATGACAGGGTTTTTAAATAAAATGAAATCATTCTGTGTTCATTCCAATGTAATACATTTACCAATATCCTGAAAATGAATGTCATGTTGCTTTTTTTCATATTTCATTAGAAATTGTCAGGTATGTGCCTGAGATTGTGTAGGAGTAAGGAGTAGCTAGAGGCTAACTGTAATCATATATTATTAGCCGTTTCTATATACACAATATAAATACATATTAATTTTCTTTTTTGTACTTGATTTTTTTAGGTAAGATGTAATTAAATGTACTTTGATACTTCTGAAGTAATAAGATGTTGTTTGAAGATCAATTCTGCTTTCTTTAGTGCATTGACAATATTTTACAATAATTTAGTGCTTATTTATTTGTGCTCCGGTGTAATTATAATAAAAAGCAATAGTTTAAAATATTTGGCTGTTCATTTTCATTCGATGGTCTCAGCTTAGAGACGGATTATTCACTAGGGTTTAGCCAGAGGCTCCTGGGAAGAAAAGTCAAGTCATAGATGTTTATTTATAACATTCCCTGGGCACATTTTTAATCGCATCATTTGTTGGAGGAAATGAATGAATTGCTTTAATAGGTTAATATTTGCAAGTCATGCCAGGCTGCATCTAGTGCCACGAATGCCGTCCTCACCTAAGTCCTTAGGATTAAGATTTCTCTGAAAAGCAGACAGAAGATTTTCTGCAAGTTCCTTTCACAGTTTGGGATGGAAGATGCTCGCTTCAAAGATCTCCATTTGCAGAATATCCACAAATGGGAGAGGAACCCGTCATGCTCTCTATAAAGCTCTAAAAAAACCTGTGTGAATGTCAGTATGACCGTATGTGTTTCCAGTCAGAAGCTGTACTCCCGTTGGGATGAAAAACACCCAGGCTCCATGTTTTGTAAGGAAATCCTATCAAGATGACTAGAAATGAACAGAAGGTTTTCAAGGGATTTCTCCAGACCTAAAAGGAAAAGAGATTCTGTCAGTTTAAGAGTCAGACTGCTGTCTGTACTTTTCAGTGGGACGGTTCATGAAGTCCTGTGTCCTAGCTCATTTCTAAAGACTTCCCAGGATGACTTCCAACATCCACCTCACTCCCCATGCCATGCCTGACCACTGCTGGAGACAGCAACACCTGGAACAGAGGAGGAACGAAAGGGGACGATTGCCAAATGCAGCAGGGAGCATCCAGTTGGGGCGAATTCAGATTTTTCCCTATTTGAAATACGTGTATTTGCTTTCTTTGCCGCTGCAGAAACACTTTCTATGTGCCATTGTTTCGTAAACAGAAGAGGTTTAAATTAAAAGGAGACAAGACCATAAAAAGCAATGGTGGGGTTTTACACTTGTCTTTGCTCAAAGTTTATTTAAAAGTGGAAAGGTGCCTGCAGTGCTCTATCTTGGGTCTCTGCTCCTTTTGCATTTTAAAAACCATCACAATAACACTGGCTGGAGTTACTGCTGTTTCTCCGCGCAGTCACTCAGAGTGACCTTAGCTGGTGCCAGAGTGGCTGCGAAGCAATTAAAGCACACAGGGGTCTGTCTTGCTTGGGAACAAGTAACCTGCCCTCGGCAAAGCAGAGAAGTCGAGCAGCCGTTGAGGAGAGATGGGCCAACATCTCTCAGATCTACAGCCAGCGCTGACAGAGCTGGCAAGGCAACTGCAGGAAACTAAATAAAATTTACAAAAACAAAAGACAACTGAAAAGAAACACTGTTCAAAGGCAAGACTGAACACATTTAGCATTTATTTTCTAAACCTGCCAACATCTCTTTTATGGTGTGATTTTGCCTTTAAAATAAAATTACACACCTGTCACCTTTTAATTGAGATTTTTGGCACAGGAATGGGTGGTGGTTTAGTGTTCTCCCCACCTGTGGCATATTTTCATCTTCCTTTGTCCCCTTCTCTCTTTCTGTCCCAATCCTTTGTTTCATGATGTGCTTCGGGAAATATATTTGTAGGTACAATGAGAGTTCTCCTGTCACCTTTTGTTCCCGTTAATGTTGTGCTCTCGCTCCTCTGTTCTCATCTGGCTCTACGCTCTCTAACCCTTCATGAAAACATAGAAAGAAAGCAGGAGCAGCAACCACATTTGTTTTGTTTTAGAGGATAGCATTTATCAATGCTGTTCTCAGCGTATACACAGCAAGGTTCATGGAGGGATGAAGAAGTGGCTATAAACAGTGGATAAAGCACAGAGGTACTGAGAAGCTGCAGACTGGACCACAGCTGCAGTTGGTGGACGGCAAAGCCAGGGCTGGTGTCCACCTTTCTCCTGGGCCCAAACATCCTCGTCCCAAACCCAGCTTTGGGTGGAGGAATAGAGCTGCACTAGGGGAGAGGTTCTCTGACTGCAGCTGGCAGGACATCAGCACAGGCCAGGAGGAAATTAAATTAAATACATTAAAACTAAGGACAACTTTTCCTATAAACCTTCTCCCCAGCTTTCACCTCTGTCTTGCATATCTCCTGCATCACGAGCAGCCCACAGTGGTGGCTCAGGAGGAGCCCTGCCTATCTCCTCAAGCCCCAAGGAAGCTGGCAGAGGAGACCAGGAGCTTCTCCCTGCTCCAGCAAGGTACTGGTGCAGACCTGACCCCTTCCTGCAACATGCCTTGATCCTTGGGCTGGGGGCTGTGAAACAGATAGAGGTACACAGGCACTGGGGCACTGAGAGGAGGGCGTTGAAGGCAAATTGTCTGGAAAAATGCCTCACTGTGCCACTGAGGGAGAGGGCAGCTTGCAAGAAGGGAACAGGCCGATGTGAGGAGCAGAAAGGTCCTGTCACACCCAAGGGCCAAGCACACGTGGAAAAGCGGGCAACGTCCCTGTCCAGGCTGGGAACAGAGGGATGGGGGGAGAGGGACTCCAGAGACAAGCCGAAACCACAGTATCATCGGTCGAGTTTTGGGGAGGGGACAGGCTCCTNCCTGTCACACCCAAGGGCCAAGCACACGTGGAAAAGCGGGCAACGTCCCTGTCCAGGCTGGGAACAGAGGGATGGGGGGAGAGGGACTCCAGAGACAAGCCGAAACCACAGTATCATCGGTCGAGTTTTGGGGAAGGGACAGGCTCCTGTGCTCTGACGGCTGAGGGAGCTGGCTTGCTTTAGATCTCTGGAGGCCAGCAGCACCGCATCTGCTTCCAGCACAACCAGGCCTCTAATTCAGGAGCTTCACTTGATCAAAATCCAGCAATAATACCTGACTGGACCTTTATGCCAGGAGATACAATATGAATTTTATAGTAATGCTTCCTAAATCCTTGAAAAAACATGAAATGCATTGGAGTAAACTGTTTCACATTTCGTTAGATGCACAGCTCGTTTTTGTTTGTAAACACAGAAGTGAAAAAGCTCCTTCAGGGTTAAGTTAAAAAAGAAGTAATAAAGGCATTTCAGGAAAAGAGAAAAGAAAAGGAAAGCAAAAAAGATATAAACCCTTGGTCTCCAACAGCCTCCTGGTAGCTACCGCCAAACCCAGAAGTCTTTAAGCCTGGAAAGCCCCACTGCGAGGGCAGCGGCTGGTGGGCCGCTGGCCACCTCACCTCCGTGCTGACTCCAAGGGGCCAGGCGGGCAGCAGGAGGCAGCCGCAGCCCAAGTGTCGCCTCCCTGCCTTTGCCTGTGCAGCCACAGGGGGATCTTGTCTGGGAGAGAATGGGGGGAGCAGCTCACAGTCCCCAGGCTGTCGGCCCTGCCAGGAGAGCCAGGTCCCCATGCCACGTTGCATGACGAGGGTCAGGCCACATGCCCCAGGGGTGAGAGAGAATGGCAGTTGGGTTGGAGAAAGAGAAATTACTGTGAATTTGACAGTAAATGCTACACTGTAGTCTCCAGAACAAGGAAGCCCCTGAGGCAGCGAGACCAGGCCGCACTGGCCCCTGCAGTGAGTTGGGTCATTTCTGCATTTTCCAGGTGCTCTCCATTTCCCAAATGAGGCGGCAGCTTGGCCACCACGGCCCCTGCTCGCTTGTGGACTTCCCGCCGCTTTTGCAGCCGACACCCTCCACCCCTCAGTAACTGCTGCTGCCCTGAGGGAGCTGTATGCTGCACGGCTGCCCTGCCCCGCGGCCACGGGGGAGCCTCCCTCAGGGTTTGGCGTCCCCGAGGCTGCCCCATTTCTTCAGGCAGCACCCTGGCATGGCAGGTGTGGGCAGAAACTGCTGGAGCCCACTGAGGTGAGGCAGCAGCCGGAGATCTGGTCTCCAGCTGGCAAGACCAGTACTTCTCCATGTCACAGCTTGGCCAGTCCAGCCCTTGCGCTTGGCACGGGCTGAGATCCTCCAGCTGCTCCCGTGCAGCCTCTTGCTCAGCTGCACCTGGCGGGCTATGGGCTGCGAGGCTCCACGTTGGGTCAGTTGCGCCTGCCATAACCTCCCTCCCATGCTCTCATTCCAGAGGAGGATGGCAGCGTGGTGGTGCCCTGTGGGGATGGAGCCCATGGCTGGCCAGGGCAGCAGCAGGCAGGGTGCTGTGGGTCGCCTCAGAGGGGACTCAGGACGAGGGGAGGTCATGAGGACATAGCTCTCCAGCACACCTGATACCCACCAAAGGGTAATCTCCTCTGAACAGGTTTTTAGTAACCATTGCACCAGGCCCCCACATAAAGGCTCCTGTTAGGGGAAGCAGTGGGAAGCACATGGGCTGTCAGTGCCCTGGGGGAGAGGAGCCTGCACTTTCTCAGCAATAGCTCTTAACTGAATGTCTCTGGGCCTACTCCCTATGACCTTATACTTTGTTTAGACATTAACACCTCTGCAAAGTGGGTGTTAAATGGTGCTGTTAGTGTCTGTAACGTTTTTATATCCACTTGAGGAGTGTAAATGATTCTACAAGGTGCAGGGCAATGGAAAATCAGCCTTCCCCTGGCTCCAGCTGGCTGGGGAAATTCAAAATAACTCCTGTGGAATCTGGTTCCCACCAAAGAGCTCCTTTCTTTCCCAGGCTCTTCAGGTTTTTGTTACTGTTCTTGTAAACACAACAACTGAAGCTCTAGTGTGTTTATTTTTCGAGTTTAAAGAGGCTGAGATGTCCTTGGCCGAGCAGGCAGAGCCATTCACTTTCTGCCTGGCTTTCAGGTCCATTGGCATTTGAGAATTTTGTCACAATTTCTGCTGAAGTATGTGGCCCATCCAAGAAGTCTGAAAACAGCACTTTCTTTTCCTGGCTATTACCGTATGTGTGAGATGTGGTGACACAAGTTGTATACGGAATAAGCTGACAGGAGGGGTTATTCCCTGTGGTACGTGCTTGATTGGCTGGGCACTGCTTGGCTTGTTGAATAGTACGGCAGTGAGGTCCAGGTGGGACAGTGGCACCCCAGTGTCCGCTGCAGGTGGCTGTGGCAATCTGGATTGTGCTGTGTCATTGGGAACAACGGGCTTGGGGAGTGGAACCGTGATCGCGTCTCCATGCAAGACTTTGCCGCCATTAATTCATGGCAGGCTGCAAAGTTGCATCTGCCCAGGACTGTGCTGTCACCCCCTGGATGCTGGCTTCTGGGGTAGGCAGGAGAAGATGATGTTCTAGGGTGACATGATGATCCAGAAGTTTCAAAACAGTACAGACACAAGTCCTCATTTGTGTATTTTCCAAGCAGTTTAAGCAAGTCAAGCAGGAATAAAAACTAAAGACTGACTCAAAAGAATGAGTGCACCAGAGGAAAGCGTTTGGTCCTCCCGGTATCCACTGTTGCTGTGTAGTTATAACCATATGGGAGTGTTGCTTCGTTCTCTGAACTGTTCCAGTTACAATTTCCACATCCACCATCCTTAAGACTTCCCTGCTACACTCTTGCCATCTCTCTCCCTGACCACGNGAGGAAAGCGTTTGGTCCTCCCGGTATCCACTGTTGCTGTGTAGTTATAACCATATGGGAGTGTTGCTTCATTCTCTGAACTGTTCCAGTTACAATTTCCACATCCACCATCCTTAAGACTTCCCTGCTACACTCTTGCCATCTCTCTCCCTGATCACGGTGACAGAACATCTGGCCTAATTTGTTAAAAGATACCTAATCTGGTGGTACCATAGATGAAGAGAGGAAATCTCCACGCTAAGTGAGATCCAACCTGTTCAGGGTATTCAAGGTTCCAAGCAATGCCACGAGCCTCAACCAGAACCTGGTGGTGCAAAAAGGTAGGGTGCTCTGCCAGAGACTTCTGGTCTTTGGGCAGAAGCAGTCAGCAGGGGAAAACCTGTAGTACTGTACACAGGGTCATCTCATTGAAAATGAACATATAGAAGGATAATTCAGGGTTTGCAACATCACTCTGATGAGTGGAAAGATGATGTCCTTTGAGGGAAAGCCCAGCCAGGGATCTCAACAAAACACTGTATCAGGGGCTGCCTGGGCACTGTACGCAGACCTGTGAGCATGTGTGTATCTTCGTGCATGACCGGGGTATTGGTGTGAGCACTTCAGAAACAGGTGCTGCACGTATTTACCAGAGTCAATACTGGAATGATCTTGCCAACAGTTGTGCCAGGGATTTAGTGCTACAGACTGATAGAACTGTGAATTTGACCAGTTACCATGTGTTTTTCCTTGTACATTTGCTGGCATTTCATTTCTCCTAGGAAGTTCCCCTCTGTTTCGTCACTTTTGGCTGTTTTTGTAGACATACAGAGAAGTGTAAATCTCCAGTATTCTGTCTGANTGCCAACAGTTGTGCCAGGGATTTAGTGCTACAGACTGATAGAACTGTGAATTTGACCAGTTACCATGTGTTTTTCCTTGTACATTTGCTGGCATTTCATTTCTCCTAGGAAGTTCCCCTCTGTTTCGTCACTTTTGGCTGTTTTTGTAGACATACAGAGAAGTGTAAGTCTCCAGTATTCTGTCTGAATTAGTACTCTGAAAGTCTGTCTGAGAAATGCTGAGAACCTTCATAACAACATTTTTTGAAATGAACTAAGTAACACTTCAGATTTTTTTTTTTTTTTGCAAGATAGTTTCAGATTCCTTTACATCTGGTTCGGGAATTCAATCACATGTGATATTTTGAGACTTGCTACCAGAAAGAAATTTCAAATTTTGACAAGGTTTAATCCAAGTGAGCATAATCTTTAACATAATCTCATGTTCAGGAACACAGAGAAGGAAATTTGAGTGCAAGCTTTCTGTACTTCCATAAGAAAGCTTTCTTACTGTCTATTTCATTTCCATAGAAACACAAATGCTTATGGTAACAGCCTTCTACCACATATAAATCACCTTTCTGTCCTTCTGTCTCTGAGAAAGAAGAAATACGTAGTGCTTTTTGCTCAGGTTTTTCTTTCTCTATGTGTCAACAAGATAAATTAATGCTCTGTCAAGTGAGGTTAGTGGGTTTAGGGGAGGGAAAGATTATTTGGTGTCTTGGTATGGTGAAATATAGTACTTAATGTACATATTCTGCTAGTTCAAGATGTGTTTTAGGGAAGTTTTATACTGTTTCCATGACAAACTAAAAGAAAATTGGACAAAATGCTGACGTGGGATTTTTCCTTGTGACAAAGTGTCCTCTGTCCTTCAAACACTATCTCCACTGAAGAGCACTAAATAATACAACCGGGAAGAATAGTTAATGGTACACTTACTGCTGTGCTAGCATATAGAAAAACCCTTTTAGATTTACCCTGAACTGAGAATATTTTATATACCTTTGATTTCTCTTTGGGTAGACTGTTATTGGCTGTCTGATACCATCAAAGGTAAATCAAAGCCTTATTGAGGGCCCAGTGTCAACCTGTCCCACTATATTTCAATGAACATTTTAAAACTTTGGAGCTGTCAGCCTTGAGTAGAGCCCTGAGTAGTCCCTTACCTCTTGTCCCTCTTTTTATAATCCTGTTTTCTACAATGTGCACTTTCTAGATGCTTTCCAGATTGCTGCTATTAGCTAGTTTGCTCTGTTTTTTTGGTTTGGGTTTTGCAGGGTATCGGGGGATTTAAGTCCCTGATGTGTTTCTATTCTCCTGACACTCTCCTGTAAACCTTTGAAATAAGGAATAAATTAGTTTGCCATTACAAGGAGCAGACATATCACATACATATTCACGTATGTACATATATTTTAAAACCAAAATGTATACCTGATTCAAATGCTTCTGAACAAGAACAAGAAAGTGGGGTGATTTGCATTTCTGGTGTTCAGGTCTTTCACCTTAAGAAGGTCTCATACTTTTTGTGTTATGATGGCTCCAGGTTGGAATCGTAATTTGAAGATATCAGTTACTTTGCCATCGATTTAGGCACGCGCTTACTTAGGCATGTGAGTAACTTTACTGTGGCGAGTACAACATTACCTTCAGAAGGGGAAAGAAATGTTATTGCATGCTCTTGCAGAATCTAGCCAGCAGCATATACTTCAGATTAGCAAATTATAATTGTTTTAAGAGAACATAGTTTTCAATGTCATATTTGTCATGTGCTACTTGATTGATACAATTCTGCAATGGAATGTGAAACTTAAAGATAGAGCCTTCTTTTAAAAACTCCTCTGAGTGGCATGAAGCTCTAGTGTATCTAATTAATGCTTTAAATATTTTTCCCCATCAGTTTAATCTTTACCTCTCTCTGTGCTGCCTTGTTACCTAATATTAACTGCTCATTGAAATTGATTGTTTCTGGTCTTTTCGAGCATTGATTGTTCTTTCATGGCTAAACACTTTAAAATAACACTATTGATTTTTCTCACATTATAGCCTTCCTCATAATTCCTAACTAGACAGTGTCATTGTGGCACAGGAACATGGGGGGCTACTTACCAGCGCTGAATTTACAATGAAAAATGTATGTTTAGTGGAATATTCATCCAAGTAGCAGGATCTTAAAATAGTTAATTCTGTGATTTTATCATTCTGTCTTAAAACAGTGCTTTGGTTTATTTTCTTTAAAAAATGTTTTCTCACTAATATGAAATAATGTGACACGGATCCTAGAAAGTGCAAACTGGAATATCTTGAGTCTCCAGAAGGCTCTCATTTACTGACTTTCCACAGTTTCATGGCATCAGAGTAGGACTAGAGAATAATTTCTGTTCTCCTTTCTCCTGCAAAAAAGCCCTCATACTCACAGGTCCTATTTCTGTTGGGACCATATGCCTCCTTCATTCTCTCCATCATCTCTTCTGGCTTTTCCATGGTCATCTATGCCTGAAACAAGAGGCATCATAATCACCACAGCATACTATCATGAAAAAATGCCTTGTGACCATAAAAATTTTTGTATGTCTATTATTTTATCACTTCGTAAAAAGTGAAGTATTCCGTGTCTTCCTAACCTTATCACTTGCATAGTTAAAAGAAGATAGAGAACATCTGCCCAGCTAATTAATGTCGGGTGATTATTCCTGCCATACTTATTGAAGCAGATGATCTTTTGAGAATAAAGCCAGTTTACAAGCAGACAGGTGCCCACGACAGTTTTTAAGAAGCAGATAGCTAAGTGTGTACAGTGGATAGGGAATCGATGCCGTCTCTTGCACCACTGATGGCTCAGAGAACTTGCCGTGTGCTTGGAGGTGACTGTCTGGCTTGTAGAGTAATCGCTGGTGGCTGTGCAAGAAAGGGGGTTCACATCTTCTCCAGGCTGGCAGGATTAGCAGTGGAATGACAAATTGTCCGGCTCATCACTTATGCCATATGTGGTCTCATATTACTGTACCACTCAGCCCTGGCTTAAGGAAAACACTCATTGGATTGCTTTCCACTTTCAGTGGGGGAACAGGGACAATTTTAATTACAGAATGAAATAGCGTGTGGCCAAGAAAAACTCATTTGCATGTTATAAATGTTATGACATACCAGAAAGATAAATGCAAAGAATAGAAAGTACAGTTGATCAGAAAATTCTTGACAGAAGTCTTTTGTCTAGATATCTTTTTTGCTCATAGCAAAACATATTAAAATCCTTGGTTTTTTCAAAAATATGAAGCAATTCTTGAATGTTGGTGTGTTCTTTGACTTCATTTTGCAAGTGGATTTTTTTTTCCATTTTGAAATGCATTTTTAATGTTAAGCAGATTTTATATATTAATATAAAAACTTATCTCAAAATCAACTTTTTGGTGCTGCTGCTGAAGTTTAGAACTTGAGAGTAGGAAAGGGTTGAAACCTTGTTCCTTTTGGAAACAAGTTTCAAAATGATTGTATGTTCTGCAAAGCAAAAAAATCTGATAGGAATTTGGAGCAGCAGAGCATGACATACTGACATATAAACACTAGGTCAGTGGCCACAGTGTGGTCTTTCAGAAGAGCTGGCTGTGGACATAAATATTTAAGAGAACCCTAAAACAAGCCCACAGAATCATGAAAAGTGGTTGTCTCTGCAAGCGCACAGAATTGTGAGAGTCTGAAATGTAACACAGAAACAAATACTAGGTGTCATGGCTTTTCTGTAAGACAGAAAGACTTTTCACACACGAGAGAGACAGGCCATCTATGTCAGAGCTGATTTCATTTAACTCCTTTTGCTGCACTATTTCCAACTTTCTACTCTGGATGCGTTTCTGACTCTGATCTAATGTTCTTTAGAAGGCAGACGGTTAATACAGACACGTGACTAATACAGAGTTTGTGCTGTGATGCTTATGAGATGAGTTTGGTTAAAGTCTTTGCTCATATAGTAACTGAGATGTCTGCAGATTAGATGGTGCACCCAAAAGAAATCAATACACAGTTATTTCCGTGTCTGGGGAAGGTTGAAAATATTTGCATGAAAAAATAGAAGGTCTTTCCCTATACGTCATAGATATCGGAAGTATTTGTTGGTTTCATTCTGAAGAT
This sequence comes from Steatornis caripensis, assembly GCA_013398225.1. Classification (NCBI taxonomy): domain Eukaryota; kingdom Metazoa; phylum Chordata; class Aves; order Caprimulgiformes; family Steatornithidae; genus Steatornis; species Steatornis caripensis. The sequence continues at coordinate 49,316 of VZSC01001727.1, read as the reverse complement.
TCTCAGAGGTACATAGAGAGGAATCACGCAAGTGAGCATGTTGATTTAAAAGCCACACACCTGTAGACCACATTGCTGTCCTTTCCTAAATAGCTGTCATTGCATCTCAGCTGGCAATGGCTCTTTGCTAATATTCCTGGCATATTGCAACATCCATGGTTATGTTTGTATGTATGTGTGTGGTGTCAGAGGCCTGTGGACACTATGGACACGTTTTCCTTAATGGCACTCATCAGCCTCACCTGGAGCCTCCCCTCCCTGGTGCCCCCAACCCGCTGCCCCACACTGCTGCCCATAGGCCCAGGAGCCCGCTTTAAGCACAGCCCGGGAACACTGGTCCCTTCCTGAGCAATATGGTAGCAGTGGTCTTCAGCTCTGCCACTGCCCTGTCCTGCTGATCCGGACCCCAGCTCCGAGGCTGATGTCCTGCCTGGCCTGGCCTTGGACCTGCCCTGCACCTGTCTTGCTGCTATGGACTGGCACGGTGATCCGAGTTGTTGGCTGCACCCCAGCCTGGCCTGCTTTCTCTCGTCTCATCATTGGGATCTTAATATTTCAAGGGATGACCAGGAATAGAAAGAAAAAGACAAAATCAGGTAGCAGAAAAGTTAATGCAGTGATTTGATCAAGCAGAGAATAGAGAAGATAAGACACTGAACAACTTGTAGCCTGACCCAAAAAAAGTGGATATTGAAGCATAGGCTAGTGTGTTCTAGAGGAGAAAGTAAAAATGAAAGGGAGAAAACAAACGTTTACCAGTTTCACAATTAATGCAGTAAAATATCACCCAGAAAACAGTCAAAGATACTGCTATGATTTAAGACTAACACAAAGAAACTTGGCATAATTAGTAAAAGAACTAAATCCTGCAGATGTTAACTGAGGAAATGGGGAAGGATTTTCAGGTGTTTTGAACACGTGCATTACCTATACTGATGCCTGGTCCTTGTGAAACAGCTCTTGAGATTACAGTATTCTGGACTCACCAAGGTATGTTGTGGATACAAACATTTTTACTCTGAAAACAGTATACGGTTTTGGGATAATTTTTTCTGTTTTTCAAAACTTGGTCCATTGTTGCCAATGTTTGTTTTGGTGGAAGAGACGATTGCATCAGGGCAATGCTGCTAGCACCCAGCATGAGACTTAATCCCTGGATCTTGTGTCCCAGCTATGGAACTTTTGCCCTTATGGTGTTCCTCAATAGCTTCAGAAAGTTGGAAATGGTCATGGGAGTTGTTGGGTTTTGTATCAGCTATTAAGACCAAAATGTTGTTGTAAGGCAGTCCTGTGGTAAGTGAGCTGCTCTAGTTTATTGGTCGTTTGCAAGGCGCTGTTAGACACTTCTGTCATGCGCAGACATTGGAGAGAAACTGCGTTAGAAGTAGTGGTCATGGCATCGGGTGTTGTATGGCTCCCCAGTCCATGGACCAGGCCTGAGCAGCAAAGACCGCTGAGAAAATATTGTCATGAGGTCTTATGTCTGTGAAATAGTTTCTCTGTACTTCAGTGAAGAGTGCTTAGCATCATCTGAGCAAGTCTTTAAACCTTTTTCCATACAACTGTTGGCCGAACTAACAAAGTATCATGGAAGACAAATGTCAGTTACATGAAAAGCCTCCTGAGCCCAGCCTGTATAATCTCCCCGTATTTTCCTGCTGATTGTGTGAATCTCTTGCCCTTCTTTGTAAAGGGGCAAACGTTTTTTGTTTTGTTTGTTTTGTTTTATTGCCCCTGGGCTACTAACACCAAATCAAATTCCCTGCCTGCTTGTGACCGGGGTGGCAGGAGAGGAGTCTCACTTGATACGCAGTTGCAGGCAGGGGGTCTGCTGCAAGCATCGAGCCAGAGGATGTATGTGGACAATGAGGCTAGATCAGGGTGGTAACGTAACTGTGAGGTGCTTTGCTGGTGGTGGGTGGATGCTCATGAAGATTTCCATAGTAATCTTTGAAACACCCTGGATTTAATTTTGGTGTCAGGCTGCTTGTTTCTGCTGAGAACAGTTTACAGCGGAGTTGTGTGTTTACAGAGAACTGTTAGGCTGCCCTTTTGAAGTGTTTAAATAATATTGTATCAACATGGTGCAGACTGATACGTATCTTAGCAACTGTGTCAAGTTCATGATGGGCTAAAAATCCAAATGGGAATCAAACAATCTGGAGTCTCAGAGCTTAGGAAGCTGAGAATAAGGAGAAAATTACAAGGTTATTCTGGGCCCAACCGATGCTCTCCTTCAGCTTCACACTGTGCTAATTGTAGGTTAACAAGTACCTTGAAACTATAATTAAAATGAAAAATACACACAGTAGCTCCAAAAACTAGTACCATAAAAAAAAAGATGTTGCAAGACAAGAAAAAATTGAAATAACAGAAGTGCAAGTGAAGTTTGAAAGGTGGCAAAGTCTATAATGAAGCAAAATACACTTGCCTGTTTTTATTTACACTTTACTCATTATCAGCCAGTTCTTACGTCTGAAAAACTGTTTGAATACAAGGCTGAATGCTGTATGTTTACTCCAAGTGCTATGCGAGCAAGAATAGAGATGCGGCTCCCTCTGTAAGTGTAAGCAAATACATATCATCTACTGTGCTATTACAAGAAGACATGCAGCTCTGAACTGTGCAGAAACCAGCACCACAGAGAAGTTACAGGGCTCTTGTTCTCAGACAGGTTAAGTGGGTCATGAATTGTCCCAGAGCTAGCAACAGTCCCCTGCTATCACATTTCAATGATCTGCATTCATGGTCACCCTGTTTATTGTGTGACTCTTTTGGATCATTCCTGAACATACTGTGTGAGCAGTTCGTTTTGACTTCAAGAGGCTGAACGGGTACTGTCTGCAATGTCTCTTGCGTTAGGGACTGAAGTTTCCTCTGCAAAGCACATTTCAGCTTTCAAAATGTGTCATACAAGAGCTGTTCAAATTTCCCAGGTACTCACTTATACTGAGATCTATGACTCAACTAATGGTTTGTATGAAGCCGATATTTAAAGGCATTATTAGTGAAGCCTATTAAGTACCCGGAGGATGATTATAGGTCTGAGAGTTTCTAGCTGTCAGTACTTCATCAGGACTTTAACTCATGAGACGCCTCTGCCAGAATTCTTACAAGGCAGGACTCTGCTTCCTTTGTTCATCTTTTTCCTTTCCAATAACAGATTTTAGTAGTTCTCGTTGATTCCTACAGGAACGGCAGAAATTTTCTACAAGGAATAGCGTGTACAATGCTATCAAAAGATCACAAGTCCATAAAGTGCATTATTAACCAGCTGATACCTTGTCTTAACTTCAAACTACTTCATAAGCTCACTTGCACTTTTGCAAATCTTCATAGTTTAGGGTAGTCTTTCCAGAGGTGCTTATGAGACAAGTTAACTATAGTTTCCAAGCAAAGCACATAGCAAACTGGGTGCAGGGTGGACTCTTTATGGGGTTTGATCTGGTTTTGATTTCTTTCATTACTTAACCAAATCGAATTAACATAGAATTGCTGGTATTTATTCAGCATTGACTAATTAGTAAAGCCAGGACAGGTGAGTTTTCAAATGACGTAGTGGTCAAAGGGCTGTCTATTATGTAGTAGCTACACTGTGGAATAAGAGAAATAAAAACATTCTGCAGTTTCATGTTCTTCACCTAGGAAAAGATGACAAGTAATGCAGTACTTGCTACTGTTCACAAATATTTTTCTGACTGAATCTTTAAAAGCACGTTTGTCTAGAGAAGTGATGCTGATTAGTTTGTATGTCGTGGATTTTATGGAATGTTTTCAATACAGTTCTTAAAAAAAATATGGAAATGAAAGGTAGTTCTAAGAGAGAAAGAAGGAATGACAATGTCCCAAACTGAAACTGATACAAAGTTTGTTTTAGGTGTTAATGGTTATGACTTTATAGTTCTTGAATGTGCTGGGCAAATCACCACAGTAAGTACCAGGGAAGCACTGACATTTCAGTGTCCCTGGCCACAGGTTCAAAGATGTTTCAGGAAGAAGGAGGCTGCAGAAGAGGCCTGTAATCTCCAGAAGAGCTTCACAAACAGTATTGTGTTAAACTTTCAGATCTGTCTAGTGAAATTTCTTTTGTTAGCCAATCCTTATTTGTTTCNTAGTACCATAAAAAAAAAGATGTTGCAAGACAAGAAAAAATTGAAATAACAGAAGTGCAAGTGAAGTTTGAAAGGTGGCAAAGTCTATAATGAAGCAAAATACACTTGCCTGTTTTTATTTACACTTTACTCATTATCAGCCAGTTCTTAAGTCTGAAAAACTGTTTGAATACAAGGCTGAATGCTGTATGTTTACTCCAAGTGCTATGCGAGCAAGAATAGAGATGCGGCTCCCTCTGTAAGTGTAAGCAAATACATATCATCTACTGTGCTATTACAAGAAGACATGCAGCTCTGAACTGTGCAGAAACCAGCACCACAGAGAAGTTACAGGGCTCTTGTTCTCAGACAGGTTAAGTGGGTCATGAATTGTCCCAGAGCTAGCAACAGTCCCCTGCTATCACATTTCAATGATCTGCATTCATGGTCACCCTGTTTATTGTGTGACTCTTTTGGATCATTCCTGAACATACTGTGTGAGCAGTTCGTTTTGACTTCAAGAGGCTGAACGGGTACTGTCTGCAATGTCTCTTGCGTTAGGGACTGAAGTTTCCTCTGCAAAGCACATTTCAGCTTTCAAAATGTGTCATACAAGAGCTGTTCAAATTTCCCAGGTACTCACTTATACTGAGATCTATGACTCAACTAATGGTTTGTATGAAGCCGATATTTAAAGGCATTATTAGTGAAGCCTATTAAGTACCCGGAGGATGATTATAGGTCTGAGAGTTTCTAGCTGTCAGTACTTCATCAGGACTTTAACTCATGAGACGCCTCTGCCAGAATTCTTACAAGGCAGGACTCTGCTTCCTTTGTTCATCTTTTTCCTTTCCAATAACAGATTTTAGTAGTTCTCGTTGATTCCTACAGGAACGGCAGAAATTTTCTACAAGGAATAGCGTGTACAATGCTATCAAAAGATCACAAGTCCATAAAGTGCATTATTAACCAGCTGATACCTTGTCTTAACTTCAAACTACTTCATAAGCTCACTTGCACTTTTGCAAATCTTCATAGTTTAGGGTAGTCTTTCCAGAGGTGCTTATGAGACAAGTTAACTATAGTTTCCAAGCAAAGCACATAGCAAACTGGGTGCAGGGTGGACTCTTTATGGGGTTTGATCTGGTTTTGATTTCTTTCATTACTTAACCAAATCGAATTAACATAGAATTGCTGGTATTTATTCAGCATTGACTAATTAGTAAAGCCAGGACAGGTGAGTTTTCAAATGACGTAGTGGTCAAAGGGCTGTCTATTATGTAGTAGCTACACTGTGGAATAAGAGAAATAAAAACATTCTGCAGTTTCATGTTCTTCACCTAGGAAAAGATGACAAGTAATGCAGTACTTGCTACTGTTCACAAATATTTTTCTGACTGAATCTTTAAAAGCACGTTTGTCTAGAGAAGTGATGCTGATTAGTTTGTATGTCGTGGATTTTATGGAATGTTTTCAATACAGTTCTTAAAAAAAATATGGAAATGAAAGGTAGTTCTAAGAGAGAAAGAAGGAATGACAATGTCCCAAACTGAAACTGATACAAAGTTTGTTTTAGGTGTTAATGGTTATGACTTTATAGTTCTTGAATGTGCTGGGCAAATCACCACAGTAAGTACCAGGGAAGCACTGACATTTCAGTGTCCCTGGCCACAGGTTCAAAGATGTTTCAGGAAGAAGGAGGCTGCCGAAGAGGCCTGTAATCTCCAGAAGAGCTTCACAAACAGTATTGTGTTAAACTTTCAGATCTGTCTAGTGAAATTTCTTTTGTTAGCCAATCCTTATTTGTTTCCATCTGTTCTCCCCTTCTTATCTTTTCCTCTGGTTTATTTTCCCTTCCTTTCTGTCATCTTTCTCATTATATATCACCTCCTACTTTTCTGTCCATTTAATTTCGTTCTTGGGGCTGAGGGACAAGGAATCTTGTATTTGATCCCATTTTGCTCCTGGTAATGGTATTTTTAACTTTCGTGATATCTAAAGGTACTTTCCAATATGACAGAAGAAAAGAACTAGACTGTGACACCAGTATTCCTTCTGGCACAGTAAAAAAAAGCCTGAATGTTTATGCCAAGGATAATTACAGCAACGGCATGCATTGTCTTAATGATAATATTATCCGCTCCCTGAATGGCAAGACAGCAATATGAAGAACAGAAGACTGAGGGGATCTTATCAATGCTTGTAAGTGTCTAAAGGGCAGATGTTAAGAGGATGGGGCCAGACTTTTCTCAGTGGTGCCCAGCCACAGGACAAGGGGCAACAGGCACAAACTGGAACACAGACAGTTCCACCTGAACATGAGGAGGAACTTCTTTACTGTGAGGGTGACAGAGCACTGGCACAGGCTGCCCAGGGAGGCTGTGGAGTCTCCTTCTCTGGAGATAATCAAAACCTGCCTGGATGTGTTCCTGTGCAGCCTGCTCTGGGGGCACCTGCTTTAGCAGGGGGTTGGACTGGATGATCTCCAGAGGGCTCTTCCATTCTGTGATTCTGTAATACAGTTCTATGAAATGCATATTTTTTCTTTATCTAAAATTTTGTGGCTTAAGGGCCTTTGTGCTCTTTGCTCTTATTCACTTGCTCCTTGTTCTGGAGTTAATGGTGTTGATTCCTTTCAATTTATGTTTACCCGATACTTTCCAAATGACTAACGAGTTTTTGGGACTCAAATGAGAGTAGATCAGACTTTGCTTGAGAAATTCAGAAAGAATTATGGCATGTACACATTTGTGTACCTGCCTGCCTGCACTCCTGCTCAGCAGGTACACTTCTTCTTGAAGTCTGCCTGCACTGCTCAATTTTAAATGAAATTTTTTTGTGATTACCTGTAAAATAATGATTTCCTGAGCAGTATTTTTGCAGAATTTCTTAGTATTTTGTAATAGTAACTTTTTCCATCAGAAAAAATTAATTGCATCTATTTTCAACCAGGCTATGTGAAAGAGAAAAAAAAAAAAATTAATGTAGTTGGCAATCCTTTCTTCTGCCTTTAGATGCTTCTAGTGAAAGAAAGTTGCAGTTTTCTGGAGGCCGTGATGCCCTAAAATGACTTCGAGAGCTTAAAAGAGATGTTAATTCTCATTTCAACACTTGTGTTTGAGCGTAGATCACAGTTCTGAAAAAGCTGTTGTTATCTTGTGCCTCAGTTACCCTATTTGATACTTCAGGTACTGCGTAGAAATCAGTTATTCTGTGACAAGAGAATATGTTTATCTTTTCTAACTAGTCTCCTTAAGCAAAATTGCTTTTTGTGTCCATTTAAAAACCTTTTTTTAGAATAATGGCAGTTTGTATGACTTCTTCTCCCAGATGTTGTTTAACATTCAGCTTCCATCTTTTGGTTTGAATCATGTTCCAATGTTCCCATTTGTTTTGAGATTAGCTCTGGTTACAATATTTGGCTTCAGCTTTTCGAACACTTTGGAGTTAGATAGTATTTAAATCCAAGATTAATCATGTTGGGGTTTGCCATTAGAGAAAGAGTTCCATCTGCTAAATTTAAAATTACTTTGGGTTGAGTAATTTCAGATATTAACAACAAGGCATTTAAGCTTGGGCTTGCTTAAATTCTCTCTATTGTTTGAAATCAAAACTCTTCCGCTTCCTTTATACTTGCTGTCAAATCACAGTACAATATTTAGAAGAATGTTTTGTCCAATTTCATTAGTCACAAAGATATAACAAGATGACATTCTACCTCTTCATTCAGCACCTGGAAAACTTTCATTTAAACCTGCCAAAATATAAAATTTGTCATTCCTCCTGAAATGTTTCACATGTAGACAAACATGCGACAACACAGTTCTGCTGTCCTGTTGGTTACCACTTTGTCTATTCCTGATTACTAGATAGCTTGTGCTTAAGTAATGGGAAGTTATGTGCTGATAAAACAATTCTGCACCTCTCTCACTAGCAACACTTGGACTGATGCTTCAAAACAGAAATTCCGATAGGAACACAGGCCTCCCTGATTTCATGGAGACTAAGATGCGACTAGATATTGTTCTCTTCTGTCTTTTATCTCTAGGTTGTGGACAAAACCACTGGGCTCTTTGCTCTGCGGAGCACTGCAAGCATATAAGAAGCCATGCTGAAGCTGGTGAGCCTCTTTTGCAGAGGCGAGGATGAGCTGTCATGATTAATGATCTCAAAAGCTAGCTCTTATTTATTTACTTCATAGGGGCTTATGAGAAAATAACCCTCTTGATTTTGTTTTGGTTTTTTTTTTGTTGAGTGAAAGTTGGATTGGGGATTTCTGCCAAGCAGTTATTTTACAGTGCATTTTGTATTAATTTTCTCTGAAAACGGTAAAATCTGCCTGAAGCAAATGTCTATAAATCATGGTTATGTATTTATAGGGAAAAAATTCCAAGTGTTCTTGCGGAAACTGGAAAACTTCACCTTGAATTAAGTCTATGACCAATCAATGTCTTCTCTGAAAATCTGGGAAAGGCAGTATTTGAGGAAGCAAAAAATATGTGGTACAATACCACTACCTTTTCCTCCTCAACATTAACCTCCCTTCATGTTCTTCTCTCATTCAGTTAAGGAATCTTAAGCCCCTGCAATGAGAAATATCCATGCCTAGAAGTGTTCTCCCCCTTTTTTCACACTTCCCTCAGCATATGGGTATTTTTTCCTTTTTATCATAATTTCAGACTTGTTATTTCACCTCTACTCTCTCTTTCTTTCCCACATACTAAGGGGTTGAAAAAGGAGGGGTAGTAGGTGAATTCCTGAAAGCAGAGATTTCAAGAGTGTATTGATTCCTGTAATGCAGAGTACTTTCATCTCCAGTTAAAAGGAATAATGAATGAATCTGTTATAAACACAAGTTCAGTCACTAAATGATTTAATTTTGCCTATGCTGCTGTGATTTAAAATTTTCATACCGCATTGGATATAATGGAAATTCTCCTCTGAATGACCAGGAACTGAGTCTTAAGATGCTGAAGTTTAAAATAATAAAAAATATAATTAAAAAAATTAATTGTAAACTAAGGTTTAAGTTACGGCTTATGTAAAATCTCCTGCTTCTTTTTAAAAGCTGCCAGTTATTTAGGAAAAAGGTGAGGAAACTTCATTCACTATTGGGTAATAACTCTTTCCGTATCTTATAATGGATTTTTAGCATCTAATATACAAACAGGCAACAAAGAATGACATTGCTCTGACCAGGTTCCAGAATCTGTCAAAATGAATGTGTTCTCTTTGTGGACTTCAAGAAACACAAATATATATTCTTTTTTCTATGCAACAGAACAAATGCCAGGACATGTGTGGACATAAACTAAGGCAAGTTGGATGAATTATGTACATCCTCTGAAAAACCACAAAAGTTTAAAAGCTTAATTAAAAAACTCAATGCAAAAATTAATCTATTAATTCCTTTCCTTGAGGTAATTGAGTTTTACAGAAACCACACGAGGCTGTAGCTACAATATTTTTATACCAAATGTGTTATAAATCGGCACCAAAAAAAATCAATGTTATGAGATAGATATTATTACTCAATGAAGAAGCATTTTAAGAAAAATGCATAGCCACATAATGATTTTAAAATTAGTAATGAGTTTTCTCTGCCTTCTCAGAGTGGCTAGGCAGTCTTTGAGTTTCATTATTTGTCTGTTAAAGAGGAACATACTGCTTAAAAAAGAGAAAAATTAAATACAGTGGCATTTACTGTGCATGTGGGTGTCATAAGACTTTTTTCAGAGGAGAGTAGAGCAAGCATGAATCTAAGCTGTCCCAACGCACTGCAGTGTGACTTGTTGCACCTACTGGTACTAGTTGAGCAATACTAGCTTTAAACAAAAAAAGGATTCAAAGCATTTTAACGCATTTTTCACTACTGCCAGGGCCCGTAAGTCAAGTTAGCAAGCTGAGGTCCAGATCAGAGAGGCACATGGCTGGGCACAGATGCAAAGCAGCTCAGGCAGGGACAAGGCAGAGAGTTTGCAATTAAAAGCAGCTGCTTGAACAAAGGGCAAAAGGCCCCCAGTGAAGCATCTCTCAGCTGTCTCACACAGATCTTTTCCCCACCAGTCTGAGATGGGTTATAGCTACACGGTATCAGAGCTGGCCTTGAGCACAGGCAGCAAAACATGGAGGCGTGTAGATATGCTGACAATTAGCAAGAAATAATCACCTGTGCTGATCAGGCTGTGTCAGCATCAAAAGTCAGCCTATGTCACCTTTGTTTGCAAAAAACCAAGTTCTTGCTAATGCATGCAAGTCCCACCGAGGTCCCACCACCTCTGCAGCTCCTAATCTATAACGGAAAGGTGTGATTGCACTTTTTCTTTACTGCCAACATTAACGGGAAAATACATGTCAGCTCACTAGAGCATGCTCTTTGCTTATTTTTGTGCTTCTGGTATTCCAGACTGTCCCAGGTTTCATGGGTGAAGGCTGTCGATGTGTTAAGAACATTTGTAAATAAGCATGGATTACAACAAGTTTTGGCAGATTTGCTGTCATTCGTGCACATACCTTGTTTTGGTGATTTCTGCTGTGTTTTGATTTTCTTTTTTAATGAGGAAGTATGCTGGCTGTGTGCACAGCTGCTACGCACCACAGGTGTGCATGGGACCAGCTAGCATGTGGAAATGCCTTCCTACCTTTGGGAGTAACAAGCAGGATAGTATGCATAGCCACATAATGATTTTAAAACTAGTAATCCATTTTCTCTGCCTTCTCAGAGCGCATAGGTAGTCTTTAATGAGTTTCATTATTTGTCTGTTACAGAGGAACATAGTGCTTAAAAAAAAGAACAAACTAAATACAGTGAAATATTCTGAGGTGGACTATTGCAAAACCTGAGCTAGGTCTGACTAAGGAGCCTCTCATCTCAAGGAGCAGAAGCTTAAAGAAGGGAATGTCAGGAGGGAATAAGCCTCACTCCAAAGATTTAATTATCCTGTTTCAGGAGATCTCAGCTTGCTTGTCAGAAATAAACACGAGCATCTGGGTGATTTAGAGTAAAGGAGCCATTATTAGGAATTGATTGTATTTATTGTTTTCTGTCCAGTTGGTACTTATTTCAGTCTTCTGTAGTTGTTCAAGTTATAATCAACCAGTCAATTCTGGAGTATATTTACTTCTTGATTAAACAAAAAAAAGAAAAAGGTGAAAAAATAATAGTTTTGAGAAAAATGCTTTTTTCTAAATCTTTTCCAGTAACCTCAATATTAAAATCAAACTGCAGCTATGCATAAAAAAGTATTTCTCTTTTGCTAGTTCAAATGTGCTCAAAAACTCTTTTTGCAAGAATCTAACTGTTGCTAGTTCATGAGACCATATTTTGTCAAAGCAATTTCCAGTAGTTAACTTAATACCAACCCCAGTTTCTGGAGTGCAAACAAGCAGAATATTCATAATAAATTACCCTTAACCTCCATTAAGCACTTGGTAAATTAAGTCCCAGATTCACAAGGGTATTTAAAGACAGAATTCTCTGAGGAAAATTGAAAGAAATGGGAGTGAAGTGCCTATTGAGAAGATCCGGATCTGGGCCTAAGTGAAAAAGGCTTAGCTTAATTCGCCTTAGAACTCTGCTTTTCTCTATCCCATACTAATAACAAGATTATGTTTTTAGTGTTCATATGTGGAACTCTGGCACCATGTCATTTTTTACTACAGAAGTTTAGTACTGACCAGTGAAGGGAAATGCAAGTCATGTTGCCATTGGGACTGTGCTTGTGTGTTTATAGAATGTAAAACTAAATTTTAAATTTTGTTTTGGTTTTATTCAGGCCTGATTGTGCAAGGTGCTTGATGGGTCATAAGAGAATTTGCTTCCTTGAAGTCTTCCAGACCACTGTAATTCTAATGCCTATTAAAATGGCATATAACCAGGAATATCAAAAATACAAATGGAAGTGAGGAAAGTGAGATAGGTGTCAAGTTAATTTCTTTTGGATAACTATGTTAATGAAATTTTGTCATGGTTAACAAAAGCTAAGGGACATTTTCGTATTTTAATTTCAGTCTTCAGCAATACATAGCCTGACAAACAGAATTTGACTTAGTGGCTGAAATAGAACTGAGGCCTTGAATCCAAGAATGACGGAAAAACTGCCTTAGGAGGGCAGGGAAAGGTTCCCTGATCTGGAGGCTTTTCCAGGCAGGCTAAAACCAGTGTGGTCACTTCCATGCTATACTTTGCATTACTATTTATGGATGGCTAGGCTACAACTACCACCACCAGCAAAATGACTTTCTTCAGAGACTGAAGTGCTTTTAACTGCTCCCAGACTCAGACATAAAGTTGTATACGTACACGATTGTGATAGGTATGTGTTTATGTAAAGGTGGTGAAGAACTGCCTTTGGTTACCCTTCCTCTTGGCAGCTTAGCAAAACATGCTCTGCAATAATGGAGCTACAAATTTGATATCTCAATTTCTGGGAAGCGGTGGTATCTTACATATTTGCTTCAGCTTTTGGCTAAACTCATTTCACATAGATTAAATATTGGGGTAAATTTGATCTCACAGTCACACTTTCGTAGAAGCTGGGTAAAGACAATGGATACACTATTGAAGTATAGTCAAAGCAAACTCTAGCAACTGCCTTGGATGCCTTCCACAGTTTGCTTTTCATCGTATTAGAACTGATTGATCCCAGAATACAAATGGATTCCTGAGCTCGAGGTTAGTTGCATACCAATATCATCCTAGCATCATATCAGGAAAATAATCAACACTTTAGTTCTTCATATTTTTTTTCTTAGTAGTCTGTTTCCTGGGTTTGAGATAATCCATCTGCCATAGCCTTAATTTCTACTGCTTTGTGGCTTATCTGAAAAATCTGATTTCTGCATCTTTATGTACCACCTGGCTCACAGGAATGAAACTCAGTAGGAACCACAACAAAGAAAATATAGTTAGGTTTTTCCCTGACAAATCTTTATTATAGAAAAAAGTCTACGGTTCCATAGGGACTAAGTGCATATTTCTTCTTGTGTTATGATTATCTTTTATCAAGCTTGGTTTTTTTTATTATAAACTACTCTTCTTATGTATACAGTTAATAAATTGTTTTGAGGGGTACTGGAGAGAGAAACAGGTGAGGACCTAGTATTAAATCTTTTTCCCTACATAAGTCTAAATCTTTCTAAACTTATAGGATCTAAAGTATTGGCAATTCTAGATTTTCAGTGGTTTTACATTGACAGAATACTCAGGATTAAAAAGTACTGACTAAAAACGCCACACTAAGAGAACTTCACCACATTGTTACATTACTCACTCAAAAACCACTAAATGATAGAATTAAGGTTTTGTGTCTAACTTTAAATATGCTGCCTTTGTATTGTCATGACAATACAATCTTTAGATCGCAGTTACAGACTGCATTTAGTACTGCTGTTGTGTTTTATGGGCTCATATGTGACAGCATAAAACACATATCTAAACTATTAAAAAAACACTTAAATAATCTGACATTTTCATGTTTCTTCTTGAATAGTCTGACAATTTTCAAAATCTTGGGGGAAAAACATGAGCGTGACAGAGGAGCTCTTACCTGGTGAGGTTGTTTGTCTGGCAGTGAGGGCATCCCCTGGCACCATACCTCTCAGCTGTTGATCAACACTTAACATCACAGATCTAAAAAAGATCTCAAAGTATTGCTGTAATCGCCTGTGCACTTCAGGATAAAAAAAAGGTGCTGGTGGGGAAAATATTCAGGAATGATCTTTCAGAATTGTCAGGCATGTGTGTTGTATCTACCATTATAACTGCAGCATTTGCCAAGGTTAGCCACAAAATGTCCAACATAATGATGGTTTCTGCTGGCACTTGGAAATGAAGATGCCTGTGATAAATGGTTGGTAACAGTTTACATGTGATAAATTTTACTTTCTCTTCCATTTCTTATGCTATCAAAGGATCTGTAGAGTTTTGTTGTGATAAAGCTTGGGCTTTGTGTGTTTGGAGATGACATATGTTTAAGGCATTTATCAGTATTCTGGGCCAGAATTGTTGTATTTTCTGTCTCTTGCATAGTTCAAGGGACAGTCATGGAGTGGAAAATTTCTTTAAGTCACTTCTGCACCACTTTGGTCCAGGGAAAGATGCTGTGTTTAAATCGCGTTTAAATCCTCACCATTAATGCTGCTCAGTTGCTATTCCAGCACAGGGTCTTGGGCTTCTTTCCTTTCCTGTGGCTACATGCGTGTTTGCTGCTGGGAGTCCCTTGGAAAGCACCTACATCCACCTGCTTAGAGCAGCTTTACTTAACCACAAAAAGTCTACCCATATTCACTGTAAGAACTCACTATGCAGTGAGAACAAGATACTAAATAAATAAAGCTGGCTTGTTCTTTTACACAGGCTGTGTCTAACGCCCTCTTTTACTCAGCACAGATCAGAAGGAAGTCACTTAAAACCAGTGAAAACAAGAATCCCAGGTGAAATGAAATAGGCTTGGGATAGGTCTGGCAAAGTACAAAATATGTCTTTTTATCATGCACCCTTGGGACCGGCAGTAAATATGTTAAATTTAATGTGGTGTTTTATGAGCTGAGAGCACAGTTTGCTAGAATTTTTGTCTCTGATCATTTAAGACTGTATCTATCTGAACTTCCGTTTTCAATAAGATCTGCTATTATTACTCCAGGGATGTCAGAGCCAAAGAACTGTTTTCATCGTAGGGTTGTTTAAAGTAAATATTTATTTTGATGTGGCTGGTTTGTTTTTTTGTTTTCCTGACTAATCTCACCAACTATTTTGCATCTTCTGTCATGATAAACCAACCACTGCCAAATAGTAAATGAAGGGGATGCTGAGTTTTGGGACAGAACACATTCAGTAACTGCTAAAGATTTTATTGCTGGGGAGGGAGAAATTACTATTAATGAGAGAAAGTCAGAGTCTTAATTCATGGGTGGCACATGCAATGAAAACCTGGCAAGTCTACAGGGGCGCACTTGCCACGTCCCTGATGTTCAGCTCTGGCACATTTATAGCATGTGATGACAGAAGCACGGGGAGTGGCAGGGTCTACTGGATTTGCAAACCAGGACGGGATGTCAGTGCAGTATGGGTGAGCAGAAGTGGAAGATGATGAGAAGTGATCTTGTTATAGTGAGTTTATTTGGTAGACTTTTTCCTTCACTACCTTTCTCCAAACCATGTCACACTGTCCCTCAACCTTGTCTTAATATCTAATTTCTCCCAGCCTTGGGTCTCTTGCATCCATTCCTTCTTCCCATATGAATAATCACTTGGTCAAATTGATATTCTGCTGTAGACAGCTCATAATCTCTCAATGGGAGCCTGGAATTTGGGAGCTGAGATGTGTAGGAAGCAACTTATTGTCCAGAATACCCTTTGGTTAAGATGTGAAAGAGGCCAACAACTGCTGAAACACACTTTGCTGCATTTGCTGTTACTGTGTTTAGACACTCCTTCTTCTCACATGCATTATCTTGGCTAGTCCCTAGCTTCCAAAGAACGTCCTGTGTGGTTTCAGGCTGTGGAGATATACACAGTGTCCATCCATGGGATGGCTCTGCAGAAGCCAAAGCATGCCCAATCACTCTCCAGTGTGGTGGGAGCAGGCTTTCCGAAGGGTAAGTCAACTGCAGCAAAGTAGAATGACTCAGCCATAGTTTTAACTGCTAAGGATCATGTAGCAACATTTTTTTCAGACAAGAGAAATGCTAGGGAGTAAATCAGTTAAACCACATAGCAGAATGAAAGTGGTGGTTATGATACAAGCTGTTTTACCACCCTAGCAATTTTCCAGTGGTCTTGACTATAATTTTAGTAAATCCAGCTGTGGTGTTTAGTAAAAAAAAAAAGCTTTGGGGTTTTTGGTTTGGCTTTTTTAGGTTTTGTTTTCTTTAATTGACTGAGCTTTCACATACTGTAAAAGGTCAGGGATGAATGGGAAATGTTGATTCATTTCTCTGAGAGCTCTACCTGCCTCTTTAAAAGCTATATTTTGTTGCCAGTTTGGCATAAAGTTGGTAATTTATCTGTAACAATCTGTATCTT
The DNA here is from genome assembly GCA_013398225.1 of Steatornis caripensis. NCBI lineage: Eukaryota > Metazoa > Chordata > Aves > Caprimulgiformes > Steatornithidae > Steatornis > Steatornis caripensis. The sequence goes on along the minus strand of VZSC01001727.1, from coordinate 33,200 downwards.
GTGGTCTAAACCAGCCTTATTCCAACATACAGAGGCAGGCTTGGCATCTTTGAAATAGAGACATAAAAAGTAGCAAGGTTGTTCTTTTATAATCCCAGAGCATACTTTTTACAAGTCTTCTCTCTAATTGTGGTGAATGTGATGGCCACCCTCCTTTCAAAGTACTCTTACAGGGAGCACATCTTTTTATTTCTGGCTGGGAAATGAGAGGGATGGCTTGGCAGGGAGCAGCATTGCTGGAACTCACCCGTCCCCGCCAGCGGTGGCTCCTAGATGTTTGTAAGATCATTTCTGAAGCCTTGATAATCTTAGAGTATAAGGGAGGCAAGATCTGCAGGGAGAGGTAATAGTTTTTATTAGACTGATATTCTTGGAAAAAGACAGGCTTTCAGGCACTCAGCCTGCCTTCATGTCTGAAATTGTGTTCTGCACGGCCTGCCATGGGCTGGGTGCCTGCAAGCTACTCTGCTTTTTTCCCTTCTGCTAATCAAGGTTATTACCTCTTCCTACAAATGCTGACTTGAGTATCAGATAAGGTCGAACCTTCAGCAGGTGGCAGAAGCTAAACTAGTCTGGGTTACTTCATCACAAACCTGAGGTGGAACAAGTCAGAGATGGCCCATAACGAAATGGGTGTGTTTGTTTCTAGCCACCTGGGTAAGTCCAGGATTTCTTTTTGTCTGTTTGCTCTGCCTATGACAATGACCCTGAAGGGCAACAGAAATTGAAATTCAAAGAACCAGGTCATTAGGTAATATGAACTTGGACAGATTTGCTAACACAATGTTTTCCTTAGCTGCCTCCATACTTTTCACAGGTTTTATTTCCCTCTCTTGACACTGGATATTGTTTTACAGCAGGTCCTTTAGTCAATTGCCTGTCCAATCCTACTATAGCTGAGCAACGATGAAAAGTGTTACAGAAGTAAGGAGCTTTAAGAGAAGGATCCTTAGGTCTTAACCTTGAATGTTTCCAGAGATGGGACATCTACCGCATATCTGGGTAATTTGTTCCAGTGTTCCACCACACTCACTGTTAAAAAAAACCAAACCAAAAAAGTCATAGTTTAATCAACACCTACTGGAAACAACAATACACATATTGCCATGACTTCTTAACTTCTGCGTATGAGTATATGAATATCAAAACCAAAGTATACTTGGCAAGTGTAGATGGTATCATTTTTATTGCCTGTTCGTACTCTATTTGTTTTCCCAGATGTTTTTTTTCCTTTTTCTGAACAACAAAATATAAAGAAATTAACTTATAGTGCTAATGTCTCTAATTTGGCTGTGCAGCAACCTTGTAGTGGCAGATGCCAAGAGTTTCTGCTCATGGTCAGCCTGATCATCCACTCTTCACTCTGGTGTATAACCCTTAGGAGGTTCAGAAGAAAGTTTCCTGGAAGGTATTATTTTCCTGGGTTCTTGTTTGTGCCTGTTAAAAGGCCTCCCACTAATTATCAAATGAGTCATGCAATCCTATTGAATTACAGTATATGCACCTGTAAAATGTTCTGCCAGATAAAATGTTCTTTCAAGTATAGTTGAATGTATCAATGTCAAAGTCAGCTTTGTGATGGAGTGAAAAACTTTACATCATGTGCAACATTTATTTAAGTGCATCCACAGCTTGTCACTAAATTAACCACACCCAGGTGTGATAAAAGTGCCAATCTCAGCGCCTGGATCTCCCTTGCAAACTTGGAGCTAGGCTTGTTAAGGGCAATAAGGCTCAGCTGTTCTGGGAGTTGCTCAGCTGTTCTGGGACTGTTGTCTTTGCCCAGTCATGTGCACAGAAGAAGCTGTGGGAGTGCACGAGGCTGCTTTTGTCTTGGTGTGAGAGTGCAGCCAATGTGGATGCCTTGGAGGTGAGGATGTCTATGAAAGGAGCCTGGGGAAGGGTTGCAGTGTAACTTAGAAGAGTGATATTATAGAGGTGCTTTCCTCTAATGTGGTAAGTTGAAAATCTCCTGCTGCATTGCTAAGATAGCCCTCCTTTCCCATTTAGGGAGGGCAGCGGGTGTGGACTGAGAACCAAGTCATTTTTTCCAGAGCAAGGGAGACTTGCAACAGAGTACCTGTGAATCTGAGAGTGAAGGTAAGTCAGAGATCCTTTAAAGTGGCTCACTTCAGTCACTCAAGATTCCTAGCTAAAAAGCCAGTATGATATGTAAATGTACTTTTGATTTAGTGTTTGTTGGGGGCCATATGCAATCGTTCACTTGATATGTTTTTCTTAGAATATCAGTGATATATGAAGTCTCCTAGGGAAACAGTTTTTATCACTGTTGCCTATGCTTCTCAGAAAGACCCAACTTATTTGTATTTTTCTTGCATCTTTCTGGTTGCTTCTGGTTTATTTTGGCTTAGGCCTTTCCATAATCAGTTCAGAATGCAAAGGACTAAAGCTGTATGTTTTTAGTTAAGGTGTGTCCATTTAACAATATATATGTCATACATTTAACAGAAAATGCAGGGAATTCCTGTGCTTGAAAGAGGGGGGGTAGGGAAAGTAGTGGTGTGAAACAACCTTATTCCATGGAACACTCCTTCAAAAATCTCTGAAACCTTAAGCTTATGTATTACTACCAGAAATAATCTCTGAAAAGTAAGATCTCTAACTGAACCTTCATTATCTAACCACATGAGTATAACATGGTCATTCAGAAAACTGGTGTTCTATTCATTTTATGTAGTTGAAATCAATTACTAATGTTACAGCTGTTTATACCATCAGTGATCTCTCAACTGTGTGGGTTCTTCCATGGCTCCTTTCATCAAGACTTAATATGTGATTTATAATTCATCATAATGAGTCAGACTTTCGGTGGTTTCCATATCACATCTGGAGGAAGTGTTACTTTGTGAGCTAAAACTTTAGTTATTTACAGCATTAGTAAATTCTAAAAGTGACTTAATTTTACCCATTTTAGCATAGGACTGGGTCTATCTAGTTGCTTCCATGTAGCTTCTCACAGCACCTATCAATAAAAGGCAAACTCTTGTTAAAAAGAGATTTTACAGGAATTTTAAATAATTTTTTGTCAGTCTTTATGTTACTTTTTTTTTGGTTCTAGCTTTATAGAAGGACTTAATCTTTCGTAAGTTTCCATAGATTCTTACAATTTGTCTAAAAAAATTTAAATGTTATGAAATGTAATTTTGGTTTTTTTTTTTCAATTTCACCGCTTGATGTGATTTTAATGGATCTTATTTTTAAGCTTTGGGTTGAAGTAATTAAACTTTACAAAAGTCCTCCTTGCAAAAGGAGAGCATCTAGCAGTTTTCATGCTCTAAGTATCAGTGCAACTTGCACTGAAAGACCTCTAAGTAAAGACATGGTTCAATCTGTTTGCCTGTGTTCCGGGCCTGCGTATCAGTCTGCCAGGCAGGAAAAATGAACCTGCCTCCTGTCTCCACCAGTGTCTCACTCTGCTGCCTCTGCTCCTCAATTTCCCTTGTGTAATAACATTGTAAGAATGACGCTTTCCCTGCTTTATAAGGTATTGTCAGATATCTGACTGCAAGTCTTCTGTAAGAGCTGAAATCACTTTCTAATGCTTCATATGTATATGCATAAGAACAAGCCACTAGTAGTAAAAATAGCTGAATTCTGTAGGATGCAACACATAAAACTCAAGAGTCATGCTCTTGTGTCTTACTGTCACCTGGTAAAACTTCCACACAAGTCTGAAGAAGTTATGACTGAATTATGTTCTATTTCAAAGCTCTTCAGTAATTCTAGAAAAGACACAATTTCATTGAGATGCCACAGTAAAAGAAAGAAGTCCAGAACTGCAGAAGTGACAAACATATAGATATTATCAGCACAAAATAACTGAATTGAGATTAATAGAACAAATAGGTAGGACTGAGAACTCTAATATAAAGTTGTTTTGCAGAAAGTAATCAAATAACAAGTTTGCTTTTGCTAATGAGTGCAGGCCAGTCACAAGATTGTTTGGCCCTTTTATTTTAAAGCATGTATGGAGATTGCCAAACACTAGTCTTGATAAGACCATGTTCGTTTTTTTTTTTTTTTAGTGCATGAATGAATAATAGATTAGGAAATGTGAATGTTAAGTCAAGCTCAAAACTACAGCAGAGAAATGAAACCATATAGCCGAAAGATAATACAAATGAGATCTCTAACAGCTAAATCATTGGCTGGTAAACACAGTTCCTAGTGCTATGCTGACTTCCATGGTAACTTTATGCTTATGTTTCTTCACCTGGAGCAGAGAGTGCGAGAACAGGGGAGGAAGACTAGGTCTCTTCTGTACTGATCCCTTACAGTTTCACTAATGGGCTGCCAGTAGCACTACTGAAACTGTGTTTCAGAAGAGCAGAGGCACCTGCTGTACGAGCTAAAGCAAGTTTTTTTTCTACCCAGGCCCCTGTACGCAGGGATACTCTTTAGCAGAAAGCCAAGATCTGTGAGACTTGTGCGTTAAATATGAAGAAGTGCATAGATGTCATTAAACATGGGTTTAATGTGGCATGGATTTCATTAAACATACCATCTTCACAGTGTGCGTATCTTCTAGTTGTTAACGCTAGTAATTAAGTCACCCAGATTTTTAGTGAGACCCTTGAACTTAGTTACCCTGGGTCTTGATCTGGTATTGTTTTAGTCTTAGAACAGAAATCCTCTAACCTCGTTTGCTCTAGTATTTGCCTTAACATTAACAGAAGCAACCATCTTGGATGGCCGTGAATATGTTATGTGGTATTATGTTAAGGCTATAAAGTAGGCAATAAGACAACGTGCCTCAATGTGTATTGGGACTTTGGATAGCCAAAGCATGCAGAAACCATACGTCACCTCTCTGTCAAATAACTTTGGTTTGTCCTCAGTGATTCTCTAGTGCTGTTTTATTGTTCCCCCCACAAATGCAATACAATTGCCTTGGATCCTGAAGTCTAAGTTACAAAATGTAAGGATGACCTCAGTCTCAAGCAGTTGTTGTTAATTGGACAGCATGAATGTTTTATAAATTTTGAGTTTAATTTTTCTCTCTGCTTGTATGAGACTAATGCCTCCTGTTCCATGGGGTACACATGCAACTAATTTTTCAGTAGTCGTTGCTGTTCCTCCACACTGTAGCTAGGTATAGTAATTGGTTTGGCCTAGGCAGAGAACTTATGTGCAGGCCAAGGGAAGGCTTTCTGCATATTCAATCCTCCCTTTTTTTAAAAAAAAAAAAAAAAACAAAAAAAAAAACCACACAGAAAGCCAATTCAGCTGAAATAGCTATACACACATGTACATGTGTATGAATAAACGTATGTATATGCACATGCAATGCATAATCATTTCAAGAGAAATCAGTGAACTTCCCAATAGAACCAGAGAGAAGAAAAAGTTGAAAGTAGGGTACACAAATCTGTGGGGAGTTGAGAAGGGACTGCTTTCTTGTTTCCTGGGAGACATCCTGACATAGAAACAGAAGAGATCCTGGCTCAAGCCAAGGAGTGGGTTAGCGGGTGCTGTTTGGAGTGCTTGTTCCCATGCATAGACTTTCAGAAGTTTTGGGGCTTATTTAACTGTCTGCCACTTCTACACAGCATCAAGTAGAACTAATTACTTGTTTATATTTATTTATTTTTCAACAATACAGACCTCACTGGCAAACAACTTCTTTCTTCTCAAAACTAACTTCGTAAGTGTCGGTAAAAAATGTCAAAAGATTGTGGTTTTATTGTTAGGGGGATTTTTTTTTTTTAGGGTTCTGGGAACTGAAATGCAGCCTGAAGCTAAAAACGACACACCCAAATATGAAGTTTATATAAAATCGGACATTCTAAAAATACTTGAAGTTGGTCTTGCTTCTGTTAAGTAAAGGGTAGTTACAAGAAATTCTTGAGTTTGATAACAAACTGAATCCTGACTTCAGTCATGTCCAGTATTAGACTTGGGGTCAACATCACTTAATCCCTATAAAGTAAAAATGCAACAAACTTTTCTGTGCTGAGTTGTGAAAGAAACAAATACAATTATGTTGATACTGAAAAAAATCAGGTTTCACCATAGATGAAGGCAATAGGTTAAGCAGTAACTATTAATGCTGAATGCTGTTAAATCCAGGATCAGGTATTTTTCATCCTGTCAGTGGGAATTACATACCAATGTGTATATGCATCTTCAATTGCTTATATTTTTTAAATTACTCTAATGTTATAAAGCTATTCTATTTAAGTAATTTGTCCTTAACTAAGTAATTCATGAGGGCACAGGGTAGTGAGAGTTTGTTCACTAAGCATGACCATCCATGTAGTAAGCAAGAAACTGTCTTCTTGGAGGTGTATTGACACGGCACCTTTTGGTGTGACATTTCGGAAATGATGCATTAAAAATAAGAACAAGTGGAGAGAACTACAAAATTAACTAGAGTACAAGGACATGCTATATGTTAAAAGATGTCTACTTAGTCTATTAACTTCTCCAAGTGAAGGTTAAGATATGACTTACAGTAGTCAAGTGTCTCTGTAGGGAAAAATAATAGATAGCTCTTGCATTCAGCTGGAAAAGGCACCGAGAAACCCAATGACAGAAAGTGAAGCTGTGTAAATTCAGACTAGAGATAAAGCAGCCTCTGATCAGTAAGGGTTATTCGTCACTGGAACAATTTACCTAGACAGGTAGTCGTTTCACCTCCACTTAGAGTATTTAAGGTATGACTGAAGATTTTTCTAAAAGACATCCTATAACTCAAACACAAATTATGGTCTTGAGGTATAAATTACTGGGTGAGGTTCATTGGCCTGTGTTATGCGGGAGATCAGACCATACTATCATAACGGTCCCTTTTGGTCCCTTACAATCTATGACTAAGTAGCTGCCAGCAGGATTATATGGAGATATAACTCAATTTTAGATTAATATCCCTATGAATTTTGTATATACGCTTTATGGATCAGGCAAACAAAATAGTGTCCATGAGCATTTGACTAGCACTGCACTTATGAAAAACTTAGTTTTGTGGATTTTCTAAGCCTCTCCTGTAGTCAATCCCAATTCATTAGAGCAGTAAAGGTAGGGAAATATCTCAGTTATTATCAGCCTTGTTTAATTCCGTTAAACTATCTAGTGAAATCCTAGTGAGGCTGCTGGCATATTTACAGCAATAAAACATATTTAGCTATCTGCTACACTGTTGCAGGATGATTGAATCTGAATGACAGCTTACGATATCAGTAAAAACACCAGATGTTATATGCAGGCAAATGTAACGAATTAACTGACATCAGTTACAATTTGTTGTTCTCATAATAGCACCTATTTGCAGATACTTTAATAATGGGTAATGCATAAATATCCTTACTGAAATCAGTTAGGCTATTCACACTATCTAGTAACTTCCAGAAGCCTTGATTCTTATCCCATCTAAATAACTAAAAGAACACAGCTTATATAAGCTTGAACAGATTTGCATCCCATTGCTGTATGTTTGACAGCATACGTCATCAGACTCCTGACACTGGTACCAAAAATTCCAGTACTACTGGTGATGCTTCTGAAATCAGAGCTCAATTGTATCTGTATTCTATTGTAAACTAGAAGTACAAGGAATACTGCCTCTTGGTGCATAATAGAGCAACAGATTTCACCAGCTAAAGATACAGCAGTCTCTTTAGTGAAGGAATTGCTGGCTTTGAGTGTGACTTTTTTTAAAAAGGATCTCAAAGGACATCATGTTCTCTTCAAGGTCAAACTGACATGAGCAAAAAAAAAGTCTAGATGAGTTACAGAAAAAACTGTTATGGTCTCTGTACAGACTCCTTAAAGGAGCATGCCAGGTTTGACATTATGGAATTCAAAACAAAATCTGACTCTTATTAACTGTAATTAAAATATGTTATTTGTGTCATCTAAGTACATAATGCCCTTAAAAGATCGTTATCTTGGGACCTGTCAAGGTTGAACTGTCTTGACAGCAAAGTCTGAGAACGTATTTCAAAATTTATCAGATCCCACTGAAAACTCGTTAAATTCTAGTAATCCAACATATCCTGATTGTCAAATTCCACTTAAAATAGGTATTTATGTCTCTGAAATTATTATAGCCTATCCAGTAGGAGTAGTATGCTCTGGTTTAATTTGACTAACTTAACGCTGTATTTGGTACCTATATGTAGGATGGTCATACAGGCTACAGAACAGTCTTAGTTAGTTTAGTGGGTTTAAACAAGCTTCCTAAGAAAGCTGGTGTGGCCCCAGTTGTCCCTCCTCATCAGGGTGATGTTGCTGAGTCCTGTGGACCCTGGCTGAGTTTGCTCCCTTTTCTCTGTGGTGCATGCAAGACAGAGCCCAGCGTTGGGCAGTGGAAGAGGCAAGAATGGGGTTACCATGATCACCTGCAAAAGTGGAGACAGCAGCAGTTGGCATTCTGAAGGGTGTGCTGCGAGCCCTTCTGCTGCATCATGCGTGTAAGCAAGTACAGTCCTTTGTACCTCAGGGCATGGTTGGGGACAGACAACGTTCAGAGGCGGGCAGGGCTTGCTTTGTGGCTCAAAGACTGCCTTGGCTGCTGGATGCCTGCACAGCCTGGATGAGTCCCTTCCAATGCTTACGTTGTGCTCAGATAGCATTTCTGGACAGAATAGAGAAACCTGGAGAAACCCAGATGGGCAGTGTCAGTGACACGACAGGTGGGATGAGGTATGATAGTGCCTGACCATTGCATCGTGCACGTGGGTGCTCAAGGATGTGTCTGAGCTGTTCTTGTCTTGACTGTTGCGGTATGAGTAGCCTCTAACATGGTTCCCATTCTTACTTTACTTGGTTTTATAAACAAGGGTAAAATTATTTAGTCGTAAATAAATCCTGGTTTTCAGGCTACAGTTCTTCTGGAGCTCATCTCAAACAAAGCTGAGACTAATTTATATCTTTTTAAGGCCAATTCTGAGTGGATTCCTAGCACACTTTTCTTTCACTTCCTTCAAGAACCATTGTGAAATTTTCTGTAACTGATTTAAAAGCAATAACTGCATTGCTAGATGTTGTTCAAATGTTCTTGAAAAGCTTAGGAATAGAGACCAAGTCGTGCAGCAATGCTGGAACATTGGCTGGGGCTTTTTATTGAAAAACACAGTGCGTTCTTGGATTGGACTGTGGCATGCTTGTTTATTTTGTGATGGAACATGGCATTTGAGAATGCAGCCCAGTGCTGCAAAAGACAGGTTTCCTTATTAACTCTCGTCTCTAAACCCTACAGTAGGATCCAAGTCATGGCTTGTGGCAGCACTCTAATGCATAGTTTTGGCACGATAAAGTTGTCTATGGGAACAGTCAGAAAAGTAGTTTTACTGTGGATGAGCCCTCTTGGTGCAGGAAGGAAATGATTAGCAAGCCTCTGGTCAATAAGAACAAAGAAGTGGCTATACATTGTTAAAGTATGCTCATGGCACTCTAAGTTTGCAATGAAAACTGTTTTAATAATGCACAGTTTCTTTCCTATTTTGTTTTAAAATCCTGGTTAAGTACTACAAGAATCGTAACAATTTAAAGGATTGAGGTTGTATTTGAAAAGATGGCTAACGTGGATTTGATATCTTTTCATGTAACTAAAATGGTTACCTACAGATAGTGGCAAGTGTTCAGAAATGCAAACCAGATTGAGGCAAACAAAGGATCATTGTGAAATTTGAGGTAAATAGAATGTCATTTGGCATAAATGAGCTATTTCTAGAAAAAGCAATTATTCAGCCTCTCTTTTTCTAATAACGTTTTATTAAACTCATTCTTATAGATGGAAAAAATCTTTGTGTAGTATATAATCATTCTCAGAAGATACTGTATCACAAGTGTATTTAATAATGCTTATTGTTGGATTATGCATTTGGAGGACAAATAGTCTTTTGTAACAAGTTTCATTGAGACATCTAGTGCAGCAGGACAGGCCAGGTTTGCGATGTTTAAGTGAGTGAAGGTGAAAGATATTATTAAAGAAAAAAATATTTGATCAGTGGGTATACGATCCTTGGTACCACACTTAATTATGTTCATGGTCACTTCCTCACCTGTTTTATGAAGAGGTGGGGGGTCAACGACGACAACAGTTACATGTTTTCTTCCAAAATGGTTGTTCAGCAGGTAATTAAATTACCTCTTGTCACTGTCAAACTTGTGCTGTAATGGGGCTCAGTGCCCACTTTAAAGAAACAAACCAAATACATGGGTTAGTTTAGCATCTTGAAAGATGAAGTACCTCACAAAGTAAGGACTGAAATGAAATGTAATGCAATCTAGTTTAAGAAACAATCTGAAGAAACAGACTTGCAGCCACTGAAGTGAAGCGCATCATATCAGTTTTATCTCTGCAGAAGGAAGATCAGGCAGCTAGTCTTTAGATGTAGAAGGTTAATTTTGCATTACTGTGGTTGTGTAGAAATTTGGTGAGAATAAGATAAAGGTTTGAGCTGCCAATTTAAACAGCAGATATCCAAGAGATGTCATCGTTGCTTTATTTACTACTTTTTTAAAATAGTGCAACATTGTTTGCTTGATGACTAAGAAGGAATGTTCCCACTTAGCATCCATACCCATGTGTACAATTTATCTCTAGATTAATGTTTGGAGGAATAAATCTTCTCATTTGAAAACTTCAATGTAAATTAAGCTAAAAGTCATGATTAAAAAAAAATCCTATTTAGCAGATGTTTTAGTGTCGAGTCATAGTGTTGCATAACTGGATAGTAGAAGAAAAAAAAACTATTACCCATATCTACTTTTACCTCACCTCTAACTTTTTTCCATTTAAGTGAAACTTGTGACATACCTGTACAGCCTGAGTAACTGGGCTGTGTTTTGCAATCAGAACCCTGTATGGCTGTACCAGAAAGTTATAAGGAGGTGGTAAGGACAAAGAAATTCTGTCTTTAAAGTACTTCATCAGACTGCAGATTAGCACTTTCAGAAAGGGCTGACAAGAGCAAGGACTGTAGTATTTTTCTTCAAATGTGGATTTTTCATTTCTATTTAAAGACCCACACAAGTGAAAATTCTGTTTCTTTTCTAAACTCAATTAGCTATGTGATCTGATTAGGCACTTTCAAAAGCTGTTTCATCTAGACATGTGCATCTTTAAGCTTCAAAACGCTAGCCTTGCTTGGATGATTTGAGTTCCTTGGGTTTTTTTGTCTCCTAAATACTGAAGTCCTATTTGAAAATAGGATGAGGTATGATGTAGGAATTATCTGCAAGTTCTGCTTGTGATACTTAGAAGACAATATACTTTTTATTATTCTTTGCATGGTAGTTGTTTTTAAAACTAAGTTTTGTAACAGCTGGGGAGTATTGATTTCTTTCTTTGTCCAGACAGAACATTGTATGTGCATATATATGTATGTACATGTCCCGTAAGTCATGTCTTCCAGCTTTGATGTCCCTCTACTTAATAGTTAGTAATATTTGTATAAAGCTAATTTCTACTAGAACGTCTTCTGGCAGTCTTAGTCTCTTAATTATTCTTTAGATGAATTTGAGGGTTGCAAGAATATACACTATGAACAGAAAAAACAATTGTCATGGACAGCTATGAGGAAAAGAGGTGAAGGGTATAATGGAGGAAACTTCCAAGGAAAACTTTTGACTATTTGGAGAGAGTATGAACTTTGCCTGAAAACGAGGAATTGACCTGGGAGGTGCTATATGAGCTTCTCAAATTCCCATTTCTGGGCTTACCATGATGTGGGATGCAATTCCCCTGCAAAATGGAGGCAAGTGGCATCTGTGCCATAAACCAGAAGACACTGCAGCAGTTTTAAAATAATTTTTAAATCATTGGCTGAAATCTGGATACTGACAATATATACAAAATGCTTTGTGGAATGCAGAGCTGTTTCACTCGGGGGGTGGGGTCCACAATGGCAATACTCATGCCATTGCAATTGACGGGGGAATAAGCAAGGACAATCAGGGCAGCTACAAAGGTTTCTCGCC
>VZSC01001727.1:0-18490 GCA_013398225.1 Steatornis caripensis | reverse complement strand
ACAGGCTGCCCAGAGAGGTTGTGGAGTCTCCTTCTCTGGAGATATTCAAAACCCGCCCGGATGCATTCCTGTGCAACCTGCTCTAGGCTAACCTGCTTTAGCAGGGGGGTTGGACTAGATGATCTCTAGAGGTCCCTTCCAACCCCTACCATTCTATGATTCTATGATTCACACAAAAAAGGGCAAGCAAATCCCAGTTTTGCATAAAAAATATTTTTTTAAAAGTTTATTTTGCTGAACAGAAGCAAATTATAGTACGAATTACTATAAAATCTCTACACACTTTATCAGGTATAAATAACAGCATTTTTCTTCCATTGCATGCTTCTCTATTGAAGATTAATTTTATAGCTTTTGTGTCTAATTAATTGGAATGGTCTAATATGGTAATATTTACTATGAAATATTTACTATTTCTACCTGTTCTGGTAGAACCATTAAAACAATGCATGCCAGAGTTTCTTATCACTTTATAACACTTCCTTGGTCTGATGGGCAGGGCTTGTGTTCTTTTCCTTCTGAAGTAGCTTACAAGGCAACAGCTGAAATGTTTTGTATAATTAGACCAAAGAGAAGTCAACAAGGGGAAGGAGAAATCTCTCTCATGGCTTTGTCACGGTTTGTAATCCTGCAGATCAACACCTTGCAGATAAACATGCTGTCATTTTCAGGCCAGTACTGCGCAATTGCTCAGTGTATTCTGTAAGGTGAAGTAGAAAGCAAGGAATTTGGATTCAAGAGTGGAGGAATGAGAGTGCAAAAGAGTTGGAGAGGAAGTATCGATAAATATCTGCCTGAGGTCTAATTTTCAGAACAGCAGCAGAAACACAAGAGGACTAGTATTAAGAACTCGCCTTCCACATAGGGCATGTGTCTACCGATCTGTAAGATCCACTATCCTTTCCCAAGGTGCAATCAGCTGTGACTCTGCTGTTTCTGCCTGTGTTTATTTGCTATGAAACCTTGCAGTAAGGCCACTTCAGTCTCTGCTACCTACATTCTCCTGCACTTCTGAACTTTGCCTTTGCATAGCTTTTCCTCATGTTCTTTGGTGTCATTTCCATCAGCTGAAGCCTTTTAGCCCCTGAACCTATCTACTATAGGAATGGAAAGACTTTCTTTCTTGCTATAGTTCACTATGTCTGTCCTTCAGCACCTTTTTTTAAGATTAAACAATCCCAGTTCACTCGTTCGTACCTCACGCTGTATTTTCTAGGCCTTGACTATTTCCTATTGCTTTCCTCTGCTCTTTCTAATTGACCTAGATAATTCTGTCTGGTGTTCACAGTGGAGCTAGTCCTTCCTCTGTGGCACCTGCATGATGAATAGGGAAAAGGGACCATTTTAAGTAATTCATGCTTGCAATCTGCTGCAGCTCCCTGGTTTTCTAAAGATCAGCTACTTGTACAATCCTGTATTGTTAATTCTTTTTGCTTAAGAAGAATACTTAGCCTATTAACCTATTTACTTGTATGTGTGGTTTTACTTTATTGTTTTGTTTAGAACTCAAATTAACTTTGGTCATCCAACTTTCAATACAATGAGTAGTACCAGAGCCAGTGTGGACTCTTGCAGAACTCTGCTTTGATATGTGCTTCTTTCCTGACAGTGAGCAACTGACAGCTGCTCTCTGGATATGATTTTCCAACCACGTTCAAAATCCTTACAAAGTTCAGAGTATGATATCTACTGCTTCTCCTCTGTCCATAGCACCTGTTATCTAAAACAAATCATGTCAAATCAATCCAATTCCCTTCTGTTACACGGTAGTGTGCAATGTGGATGCGTCACTTGCCATGTTATCATCTTAGTATTTCGAACAGGTGCAAGTATTTTGCTGGATATTGAAGTTGGTATATATTCTTTCAGCATCCTGTCTCTGTTAAAACATTTGTTGATATAGCTGAGTACAATTGCAGTAACATTCATGTCAGAGTATCTAGAAGTTTTATGGCTAATGATATGAATCTTTAGACACAGTGATGAATGTTTTTGACAGCAGCATTCACTTACTGTGACTGACTTACTGTGAGTCCCTACTGTAAGGACAAAGCAGTCCTCACAAGCACTTTCCATATATATCTTTATGCAAGGGCCCGAACTTCTTGGCATCAAGAGGAGAGATTAACCTTTCTCTGAAGCAGCAAGCTACAACTAGGAGGGTGCGAACCAAAGCCTAAACAATAGTTTAATGTGAGTCAGTAAAAGCCATTTATAGTACGGTTGGTTTTTGGTAATGCCTACTGCAAACTTTTAATTGCACAAATAAATCATCTGATCTAAGGCTGTTTATTTAGGGCTTTCTTCTTCCCTGACTAACTTCTAATTTAGTAAAAATAGTGCAGTATGCTAAAACACAAATTAAAAGGTTATGCATTTTCTGAATGAGTTGCTGTCAGTTTCTAAAATAAAGGGCAAAATAATGGCAAGAACTGAAGGCAGATATTGAAGTAAAAATATTTTATTAGATCAAAAATATTGAATTCCACAAACTAATAGCTGTAGCTGTTTGTGTACACTTGTCTAAAAGATTTCCATGTATTCATATAGAGTGAGGTTATAGAAGTGCATGGAAATATATCACAGAGCTGTAAGAGGAGAGGTGTCTAACACCACCATCTAAATGCTCCTATTCTTGGCAAACAGGTGTTGTGTTACAGATTAAATTTGCTAGAATGCTTATATAACTCATGTAATTTCGCTTCCTAATTGAAGTGATTGTAAAAATTGTATTGATGTGTGAGAAGAACTGGATTCTGTTCAGATACAGAGAATATTGTATCAAATAACCTGCTTCACACTAAGTTTAAAAACATCGAATCTGAGTAACGTCAAATTTAGTAGAGGTGCTGCTAGTTATACACATGTGTCTGTTAAAACCTGCCTCAGTAAAATGACTTAGATCATTTAAGAAAAATGAAATGGATGTAGTCCAGAAAAACCCAAAGATATGACAGGCTGTGTGTGAATAGCTAGAGCCAATTTCAGTTCTTGGGTATGCTTGTGACTTCCGATCATGCACATCAGGGAGCAGAATTTGGTCCAAATAGTAAGTATTTAAGTAGAAAATTGGATATAGAGAGGTATGAAAATAACAAAAGAACAGCTGGCAAACACATTCTGTAAAACAAGTTGAGAATGAAGCTGAAGACAATGCAGTCGAACAAAAAGCCTGAATACTTCCATTCGTTTCTTGAGTCTGTTTTTTGAAGGAAGTTTGAGCACAGGGGCAAAATAATAACCATTAAACACTTTCAGGAGGAGTGTGATGTCATTACTGCAGTTCAGGTATATCAGTATAGCTGATTCAAATAGCAACTTCCAGGATGTAAAGTGTGCTGTGAGAATAGGCCTACAGGTGAGGAAGAAGTTAAAAGAAATTGGAAACGGAAAACAAAAGTCTGAAATACAAATGGCTTGCACTGACTACTTAAAATGGCAGGCATTCATTGCTTTAAGAGAAATAAAATACAGTACTCTTGTTACAAATTGTTATAGATCTTGAGGGTAGGATGAAAAAGAAGGTCAGTCCAACGATAGTGGTATATAAAATGGTTTGAACAATGATTGTAGGAGAGGTCAATTATCCTGACAATACTGAAAAGGGAAGAGGCCAGGAGTGAAAAGAATGAGTGTGAAGATGCTGTATTTTTGTCAACCAATGAGGCTACATAAATCATATATTTTTGGGTCACTTTCATAGATAATTTAGTAGTCAGTGCTTCAGGACAACATAGAATATTTTTACTCTTGATTGGCCTCCTTGTATTCAAAAACCTTCTGAAAATCAGAGTAGATCTAGGTTTTGATTGTTCTTTCTGTGCTTTTAACCAAGAAAGCAAAATAACCCCAAGGAAATACAAAGAAATTTACTATTGTTGATTCAGTACAAATAAAGGTTTGTGCAGAGCAGTAGAAGCTCTTATTAGACCAACTTACTCAGTATAGAGGGATGTCCTATTTTGAGCAATTTGCAAAGTGAGGTTATTCTGTTGGTCTGCTGCTCTTGCATCCAGCGCACTTGGACATAACACAACGAATCTGTCCCGAAGCCTAGCAAGAACTTCGTAAGTGAAAGGAAATTCTGCTTACCTGACTTGTTACATTTTCCCACTTTACTTTCTTGCTTTGACACACTGAGTGCTAGAGAGACATCCTCAGATGTTATCCACAGATAACTTGTGCTGGTGTCCATGTGGCTTACACAAGGGGATGAAGCGTGTCCCAAGAAGGTCTGGACAACATCTGATCGTGTATCAGACTCTGGCCTTCCTCTGACAGTCATTGACTACTCCAGAATAAAACATGCTCTTGTGTTCGTATATAGAACAGGTCCTGTACTTCTAATTTGTCTGCTACGAGACTAGTGCCCAATACCTCTTAAAGCCATTCCTTGTCCTAGTAACATTTACCCCTTCACTATCTTCAAAGTCAATTCCTTGAGAAAATGGAGCACTAGTATTTCCTTCTCAGGCATTCCACAACTTTGCTTCTTTAACCAGGAGATGGGTTTGTGCATCATGAAGGACATGTGTGGCATTCATTCAACTTCTTGCTCTTGGTAAGCAAAGGGGATGGATGTTGCACATATCCTCTGGTTAGTCTAGGGGAAAAAGAACATGCTGATGCTTGGGAACACTCCAAGTCGAAAGCCTGAATTTGGATTCCGCTTGCCAAATGGAGGCACATAACTTACGAGCTTTCTGTGCTTCCCCCAAGAACCTGGCTCCCACAACCTCTTCGGAGAAACTCTATGGTATTCACAAACTGTTTTCTTACAATCTTCTCAATGCTATTAAGTTATGTATTTTCTAAAATTATTATTTGAAGCTGAGATGGTGCTAGTTTTTATTTTTAACATGCAACAGTTTAGTTGGACAATTTCATGGAGGAAAGGTGCATAACCATTAAAATGACTAGATCAAAGAGAAAGGGAGGAATTAATATGCAGTAGGGATGTGTTTGTGTCACTGTGGCTTTTTAAAAATACTCTATAATAATCTTTTCATTATGGGACACAGACTCTTGAAACTCTTCCATAATGTGAAGGTATAATTGAAGAGGTTAAGGGACTTGCCTGAATGAGAACGAAATTCAGATTACTAAACATTAAATACAAGATAAATATTCCACATATCTGCTTTACTGCCATTTGAATAATTTTAAATTCCTATGCAACCTGCTCTAGGTGAACCTCCTTTAACAGAGGGGTTGGGCTAGATGATCTCCAGACGTCCCTTGCAACCCCTAACATTCTGTGATTCTGTGAAATAAAGTGTGGATGTCCAAATCTTATAGCAACTAACTCATGTGTCCTTTTGACCTGGCTGAATCTAGAACAGCCCCGCTGGATTAGGTTAATCATCCCTTTGAACTAATACCTTGCCTTTGACAACAGCCAGGCAGCAGCACATGCTGAGGCTGGGAACATGAAAATAGGGTAAACGTATAATGATCCTTGGTGTAGACTACTAATTTTTGGCAATCTGTAGTCATCTTCAGACTAAGACTTCATTTGCACCAATGTTTTTAATAGCCCTTTGAGGCTTTTTTTTTTCTATGAACTTGTATAAATGATGCAGAAGCTAATGCTTGTGCGTTCCCCTGTTGGCATTCAGTGCTTCCAATAGTGGCGTTTTGCAACTTCAGCTGCATTACATGGAAAAGGTGCTCCCTTTGTTTTTATTTCTGAGTTTACCACTCAGTATTTTCATGGTTAACTTCTGGCAGTCAAGTATTAACCTTATCTACCCCTTCGCTATTAGAAGGTCCCATTACATCTGTGGCACTCTCTTCCAGCTGTTCCACCAGAGTCCTAAATTGTTTAATCTCTCTTCACATGGAAGCTGTTATGGATTTTGCAGATTATCCTCAGCGCTCTTTTTCTAGTCTTTTTCCCCTTCTGAGATGATGTGACCATAACTACACAAAGCATCAAGGAGTGGCTGCACCATAGATTAGCATAGCAATGCAATGGTGTTTTCTGTTTAGGTTCATTACATTTCTAATCGTGCTTTCACATCCTTTTGCCTTCTCGAGGACTGCTGAGCATCAAGCTGCTTTTTCCACAAAACAGTCTATGTAGTATCCAATGTAATTTTCATGTTATAACTAATTAAGCAATGATGAATTCTAATGCATTTAGGATTATTTTCCTTGCATATGCAATTTTACTTTCAGTTTCACTTGCGACTTTATTTCTTGTTTGATATCATGAAATCCTGCTGCAATTTTTCAGTCATTTTGATACCTGCTCCATTATTGTGTAGAGTAACTTTTCTCACTCTTGAAAAATTTGTTTCCTGAGAGGATTTTGTGTACATCTGCTGGCAGTTCAGTTTCCATTAGAGCCCTTACTGGTTCTTGCAGATTCAAGAGTACTGTGGGATAATGCTTTGGTATGTCACCTGCTCAATAATATCTTCAGGTAGCTGCTAGATTTGGGCAGTACGATATCCCTTAGTAAAAAGCCTTTGCAGCTCTTGCCCATTACATTAGTGTGTTAAGAAATTTTATTCTTTATTATTGTTTCAACCACTTAGACACATGCCAAAGATGAGATTTCGTGTTTCAGATATTTCTGGGTCCTGCCTGGAGCTTTCCTGAAAACTGGTGTCCCACTACTGTTTCTGGTTGTAGTGTGGGTTCACGTGACAGTTGAGGAACAACAGGGTGTTGACACTGTACCATCAACATTACTTAAGCGTTAAATCTTGCCTCAGTAATTCAGCATAAAGGAATAAGCACTCAAACTTCTGCAAGATAGAATGCGATGGGGGAAAACTAAGAGTCTTTGGGATTTCCATCCCTCTTACCTTGCTTCTGTTGCCCCTCTCCATTCACTGATAAGCTTTGCTACAGCTTTTACATGCTGATGTTTATTTAAGCTGAAGTGCAGCACGTTAAAGACCCCACAAGGCCATACAGGAGGATACCGGCCGTCTGAGAACCAGTATACTATGCAGACAACAGAGACAAGCAGTGCATCAGCAGACCTTGATGTTCAGACCAGGAACAAACTGGAAGAATGAAGATTTGTAATCTAGTGATGACTTTATTTGTATGGGAATGGTTATTTCTGTAAGTCACCTGAATATGAATTATCATGCTTTCAGACAGCACATGTATTTTATTGTTTCTTGCTTATAGAACTTAGAGCACAGGTCACACACATTTTTTTGTAAACGTCAGGAACATGATTTATATTGTCCTTGGATTTTTTTAGCATTTTCATTTTCAAAGTTGCTCATGCTCACCCTTTAAGTAACCCTTCCTCTGTTTCACTAAGAAATATTTCCACTTTATTTCTTTCTCAACACAAGTCTTCAACTGTTGAAATCTTACAAACTCAGATGTCACTTCAAAGTACCGTAAAAAGCATCATCAAAACGATCACTGCATTTTACCACTCCATTAAATGTCCAGTAGCAGAATACTTCCCCTGTGAGCTCCTGGAATTTGAGGAGTTGTTGCTCTTAGAGAGTAAGTGAATTTTCAGCAAATGGAGCCCCATTTACTTCCCTAAAGTTTGAAATTAGAAAGTCATCACCTTTATAAAGGTATAATTCTTTAATTTGTCTGTCAGCATATATAGCTGCATTTTACCAACCAATGTCAGTTTTCCATGGTTTCTATACACAACCAGATAAACTAATTAGCAAATAATAAGTCTTAGCCATGTTAGTAGTTTCTTGTAACTATCTTATCTCATTTGGCAGTGCAAAAAAAAAAAAGAGTTAATGAGTAATCATCTTAGTATGACTTGTGAAGGTGGAAACTTAGCAGCATCTGTTTTTAATCCTAGATTTTGCAGCAGGAAAAACTTGCTTTGAGCTATGGGTTTTGGCAGGGGAGGATGCCTCCCCAATTCGGATGTAACTCAACCTGATTAAACTCAGGAGGAAAATAGTTGCATTTCCAAATTCATATTAGGTAATGGCTCTTTGCAGGCAGGCTGGCACGGGAGTGCTGCAGGACTGGTTGCGGATAGCAACTACTGGCATGTGTGATCCAAAGACATCCTCCCTCTGTTTTCTCTGCCACTAGCACTTGGCGGGAGATTGAAGTCTGGTAGCACACATTCCCCTCAGTCACAGTAAGCAGCAATGTGGCAGCCAAGTCTCTCCAAAGAACTGAGCCACGACAGTGCCCTGGGCACATACTGACTTCCTTGTGAGGGAGCTTTTGTGCAGAGCATGAAGTGCTGCATGCAAAAGAACCTAGCTCTGCGTGCCTTTGGGACGTCCCCAGACCCTAGCTAAACTCTCATTCTTCAGGTTAAGATCTGTGCCCTGTAAAAATTGAAAGGCCGTGGCACTGAATGCCTAGTCAGTGTCCATGGTATAGAGTACAAATTTGGTTACTGGGTTTCTGTGGAAAACCCGCATAGAGATGTGAAAAAGTACAAAGAAACCACTCTTTTAGGAGGGGGGAAAAAAAAGAGTAAGGAAGTTTTTTAAAATAGGTTTTAATTATTTTTTGTTTTATTAAATCTGATTCTGTAATTAAAAACATACATGGTTGAGAAATGAAGGAGGAGATACTTTCCCCTGTTTTGTTTTTTCCTACTAGCATCACCCTCTTGGAAGAAAAGTCTATGTGCCAGGAGACTTTTTGCATATTGCTTTAAGGGAGTAATTTGGTGTACCTGGATTTGGCCATCAAAATGACTACCAGTGACTTTAGATTTAGGCAAAAAAACCCCAATGCTTAGCAAAGAGCAGAGCTGTGAAATGCATGTAGCTCTTTTGGAGATGTGGTCCTGACTTGCTTAGGAAACACATAGACATGGGGGATTTTTTTTTTTTTTCAGAAAAGGTGAAAAACACCAGTTGCTTTATGTTAAATTTAACTCTGCTCTAAAGTTGAGTGTGTTACTGCCTGTAGCTTAGTTACCTGTAAAGTCTGTTTTGCTGCAACTTCTGTGGATGTTCATGGTATAGCAACAGGTCCTTCTGCAAGATACTTAATGTAGTAACCATAACTAGATTTACTATTTTACCTGTACAACTATGCAAATGCTGATAAACAGTGTTTGCAGCAGCTGTTGTTGACTGGTGCTAGTGATGTTGTTCACTTCACAAGTTTTGAGTAATCTAAAGCAGGAGCAGAAACAATGTCGTGGTATGCATACAGCACACTTAGCCAAATAACCACAGGTATAGCTAACAGATGGGTTTTGTTTACAAACTCATTGAGGACCTGTAAATATGAAGCATACAAAAAAAAAATGAGCCTCTCCTCTAGAAGAAATTAAAATAATGGAAGAATTTGTTGAAAGAAAATGTGATCAACTTTGGTAATATAAGGTACCAGTAGAAACTACTTTGTAAGGTTAATATGTTGATACTTGGGAACTCTAAATTATTTTCAAGAAAAAATCCGTTCAGGTCTGACTTTATCTCAGTTGCAGTCTATAGTTTAGCATTCAGCTGTAGAGAAGGTACACAGAGCCCTTCTCTTCCCCTTCCATCCTCAAGCTCTGAAGGATTAAAATAATCTCTCCTATGGTAGTGAGTGTAGAGAATATGAAGCTGTTGGTATCTTCCTCACTCTGCCTTCTCGAGGTCCCAGGGGAAAGCATACTCTTTACAGAAATAAGGCACTTCAGTTCTGGCAGTTCCCCTCTGCCTCTCTCCTGAACACTTAAACTTCTATGAGCCATACTTGGTCCCATAATGAATTCAAAGGTAAAATCAAAGCTTATCAGGCATAATGTTTCATTTAATGTACTTGGAAACACCTAACTGTGTAGTGTAGCCAGCATCCCTACTCTTGCTTTATACTTCTGCAACTGAGAGAATTGTGCTTTTTACTTTTTTTTAAATTTTGTTTTACGTAATCTGTAAAAGTTCAAGCAGATGTTAAGTGAAAATTCCTTGCTTGGGATGCTAAGAAAACCAAAGTGGTCTTTATTATGCATTATACTACATTATAAACAAAGTATCTTATTTTTTCTTTTACCAACCATATTTTACAAATAACTGTCGAGAACAATATTTCAGGAAAAAAACTATAGCTAACCAGCGGCAACGCTTTCAGTCGCATAGTCCATTTTGATTTAGGCTGTATTACTGCCATTTGGCTATCAAATAATCTATGTTTAGAAATTTGTTCCAGTTCAGCCCATGTTTACACATGTACAATTTTCAGTCAGCACTCAGTTGTAACTTACGCAAGTTCAGAGTGAGTTTAGATGCTAAGATGAAAACACTGCCTGTAAACAGAAGAATTGACCTCTGTCACCTAGGGCATTACTTTCTAAATCCATTCTATTTTGTAAAAAAAGAAATCTTTTGGATCATTGTCTTCAGTCTTATGAATCAGTCATTAGTTACACTGTTTAACATATACTTTATGTAATAATTATTTGGGCTAAATACTGTCTTATTGATGTTAACAAAAAATGCTGCTTGGACCACCTAGAATCTATAAACATACTCTTCTTTTGTATTAATTGGGTGTAGCTGAAGGTACAACTTGATCCAGTGGGATTTTTGCTGAGCTCAAATTATTTTAACTTGCAACTTGTCAACTAAATCATCAGGACATGCACGAACTACCTACAACACAGATTTTTAAAGATCCATTTTATTCTGTTTAAGTTAAAGCTCTAATATTTAATAGGACCAATTAATTAGGAAATATATTGAGAGATAAATGGCTAGGCCAAAGATGTGCAATGTCATTCAAATGGAATTTTCTTATGTGCACACAGACGTAAGAAACTTGTGTACTGCTCATATATACATAAGTTTATCCCCCTGTTCTTCTGAATGAAGTCGCTCGTTCTTTGTAGACATCATCTGCAAGTTCAAAGCAGCAACTCTTGCTTTGAAGGAAGCACTTGGTGTATAAAAAAAGTATGTTAGGTCTGCTCTTGAATCTTACAAGCTCTCAGGGCAGCACCCACAGGAAACAGCATGGGGCTAAGAGAGTGGACAAACTACCCTTGAGTATCTGGGCAGAAACTATACTGTGGTAAAATATTAACCTTCTTTATCGTGGCTGTATTTATCACTGTTTAGTTTTCTCCCCTTCTGATGACAAGTGAAAGGTTTTAATTCAGTCTGAATCACAGTCCTATATACAATATCCTGTGCTAATGGATAATAACTTAGGTCATTTTCACTTACAAATAACTGGGTGATTAAAGGCTAATTTTATACCAAAAAATCCCAACTTTTCTGGGAGGCACCCCCCCCCAACATTATGTCTGGAAGTATAATTTCAGAAATAAACAAACTGATATTCTATCTAGAATTCACAGGTTCATTTTACCTATAGCACAGTGTGACAAGAAAACTCTGAATTAAATAAAACACAATCCGGATTGATGCGAAAGATCTTGTTCGCACTTGCACGAGTCAATCTGCAAGCCCACAGTTAAACAGTGTTTTAGCTGTGTAAGTACAAATCCTATGTGTTTGAACAGGAAGAGCAGAACTTTGTTTTGAATTCTTCAGTGAAGATAGAGAGTCCAGACCTATTGTGAGTGAAACCCAAAGAGTTTGGGGTTTTTTTGTTGTTTGTTTTTTTTTTTTTCCAAATTGGAGTAATGCAAATTCAAAGCCCCAGAAGTATGGCCATGTGTTTCTATGTAAAATGCTTTCACCGTGCAATAATGGCAAAGGTCTGAAAACTAATAAAAAACTCACTTAAGAGAATAAAGTAAAAAAGGCATCTCACAACCACGATTTCTACATTGCCAAATTGTCCTTGGGCACACGATGCAAAAATTATATGTGAAGCTGTGGGGGGGGCGGAGCTTAGAGACATCTGTGTTCCTAAGTAGTTAACTGTGCACTACAGTTATGTGGCAAAGTTTACTTTTGAATTTTTGACATACGTGCATTCATCATAGCATTTACATGTGTGAGACCATAGCTCTTGATCTTACCAAGCATAGAGAGCTCCAGTGGTTCTTAGCAAGGAGCTGTGTTTACAGCAGAGAAAAATCTATGGCTAGTGCAAGAAGCAGGGCAGAGCTGAAGATCCATTAGATGCCTGGCATCTGAAGGTGGGAAATGGGGAGGCGGCTGGAGCGGTTTCAGAAATGTACTGTCACATCCTTCCTGCAAAATATCCTGCTTCAGGGCTGGCTGATAAAGGGGTGGAAAAAATTGTTGTTGGCCAATGAATGCGAACAGTTAGAAGTTCATCTTGAGTCAATTTCTATTCTAAGTCTCTCTTTGCTACACAAACCTCTCCACCATCACAGCTCCACAGAGCTAGCTGAGGGCTGTGTCACCGCAGAGGCCCTTTGCCTTGGGCGAGGAAGCAGAGTCCAGCTCCCTTTTGCACCACAGCTCCTGTCAGGTTGTCGCTTTCCTCTGGGATGGGGCCTGGCCCATGGTGAGATTAAATCAGGCAAAAGAATTTAAAAAGTGAGGGTGAGCTATTGATAGGAGAAACCCTTTTCCCAATCTGCAGCCCTGGGATGCCTCACTATGCCCTGTGCAAAGAGTTTAATAATACTTGGATGCTTCTTATAATTGGCACAGTGAATTCTTCAAGTGACATGCCTGATTGCTAGCTGTCATACACTTCTGTAGTAAAGCAAACAACCACAATTACTAAGCGCTTCAGCCAACAAAGATCTGATTTTAAAATAATAACACAAAAAAGCTGGATTTGGCAGAGCATTTAGGTATGTGCATAAATCAAGAAGATTTGATTTTGCAAAAGTTTTGCTTTCTTCAAAAGATAATACTTTTGGCATGTGAAGTTTGATAGTTTCATAAGCGTCCACTATGATTATCTAGGCCACTTCTTACAAGGCGCAACACAACTTCACAGAAATCGCTGCAAGTCCTCTCGCCTGTGGCTGAGACTGCATATTTATTTTAAAATACAGTCAGTGTGAAACTCTGACCCTGCTGAAGATTTTAGAAATAACATTACAGCCTTGGCCTTCATAAAGGCAGAGCTTTTTCAGAGAGGCTTAGGGAACTCAATAAAAGTTAGACATTGAAGGTTCCTGGCTCTTTGAAATTTTAATCTTCTAGTCTTACACATGGGATATCTATGATTACGTCACTTATGTAATGTTTCCTATAATAATTTCCCTGTAGAAAAATTATTTTTCAGTAGAAAAAAAATCAAGCTGCATTTTTTATTTTTATAAGCTCATGTTGGAGCCCTCAGCTGCCAGATTTCACTGAGTGTAAGGACCAAGCTGCCTTCCTATGTTGGGTCATCCTGGTGGAAATCACAGTGCTGAAGCGTCACACAGGACAGCTGCAGCTTTTCTCATGCTTTCCTGAGGAAATCTCTCTATCGTTTCTGTTCTGTATGATACAAAGCCCTAGATACAGCCCAAACCAATCAAACTCAAATCTGCAGTAGTAATTGTATAGTTTATAAAACAAATAGGAATGAAGAACCATCAGAGCGTAAGGCAAAAAAGAAGTTATTTGATGTAAGAAACTTGGTTGTCTCTAATAACTTAAGGTTCTGGAATTCACTTAAACTAAAGTAAATTGGCTATAGTGTACTCGTGTGTCCCCATTAGTGTTTTACAACAGATACAAGGACTCTTTCTGTACCCATGAGTACTGCATGTCTCCATTAAAATATTTTAACTTCACTGTTGGGGAATCTTGATCACATTGTATCTTGCTTCAGCTGTCACATCATCCAGATCTTTTCTGTTTCAAGGTTATAACTCCTTACAGTGAATATGGAAGGTTTTTAAGGACTGGGTGGTTGCAACTGGTATAAATTGTCTCTGGAGGACTGAGAAACAGTAATGTTCTGTTGGTAAAATTCTGACTTGTTATACAGAATTTTTCCGAACCAGCCTGGTTGATCATGTCGCGGTAGCAGCAACATCTCACTTGAAGGCAGGCAACGGTGTTATTAAAATAACAGGATTTGCAGTTACTGTATAATTGCTGTGATCACAATTGTTCTTCCCAGAGCAAGATAAACTCTAATTTTAAATCTCCTTATCGTAAACTCTGTTTATAAATTTTTTTTTATATACTTTATCTCTTGCTTTTCCTGGCACCTGTCAGGAGATAGCTGTTCCACTTTATAAAGCGGTATTACTTCAAAGTACCAGATTACTGTATATAATCTGCTAAGAAAACGGGTTGTTTCACAATACTAGCTAGCCTTTTATAATATAGGCAAGACACCTTTACAGTTATTAAAGATATAACTCTTGTTGAGACTGGCAACTATTTTATGTTTGTCAGAATTACAGTACTGGATCCTAGAAGAAATAAATATGGAGAAAATACCTTTAGGTTTAGAAGTGAATCCTTAAAAAAAAAGAGACGTGCCATCTCGGTGCAACTGGAGCTGATGCAAAAACGTCCACAGCCTGCAATGCAGTAAAGACGTCAAGGTTGTGTGAGTGTATGTGTGCACATGCAAACGTGCATCTCAATATATGTTAATTCTTGTATTAATTAATCTAAGGTCAGTGGATATTGTCAACACTAGGCAGTGTCTTCAAGAAACTGTGTGTCATAGCAAGCACAAAAAAATGCATGAAGTTGTTTAGTATTACTAGACAATTTTAATTGTCACTGAGCTATCTCTCATTCAGGAATATTCCTCATTTATTGAATTGTGCACAGTAAGAAAGGATGATTCTGAGAATGCACGTGTCCTAGAACTATAGTTATTAAAAAAAAGCCAACAATTTTGACACAGAAAGAAATGACTGTTAAAACAATACTATTAGGGGTACAATTCAGAAGAAATTATTCATTGTCTGTAGGTTATAATCTGCCTTATTCAGAAAAATGTGTGCAGTGAAATTTTCTAGTGTAAAATAGGATTTTTAGTGCCCCGTATGCATGAATTTAAATGGATGCTTTTATAATTGTGGTGTTCTAATAAAATTATAAGTATAGCCCAAAAGAGACCGTTTGCCTGAACATGGGTTATTGGCTTTTCCAAGTGTGAGGAATGCATAGCAGAAAATAAAATAAAAGGGACAGAGTTTTCTGCTGTAGGGTAGTTGTAATTCATGTGAGTCTTACACGGTTCTACTCTATCTAAAGACTAATAGGCTGACATTTTGCTGGGCACTGAGTTCATAAATTAAGTGAGATTTCTAGCCACATGGAGTTTGGAACAGGGAGACCAAGGCAAGCCCCATACTTATCTCTGCATTAGCCCAATACAAAAGCTACTGAAAATGTACAATCGTGGCTATAAATTGCAAATCTTCCCCTAGGAACATGTCTTTCTCTATCACTGGATCATAGCTGAAACTGGCTACTGTGTTTATATAAGAAAAATCCTAAAATAATATTTAGGAACTAAATTACCAGTTTACCAGGGAAAGTCACTGAGATGCAAATGTGAGAATAATTTAATACAGTGCATCAGTGACTGCCCAAGAATCAGAGACAAGAAAAAGGGAGGATCATTTGGCTTTTGCAATATTTTACTAGTCAAGGTGTTCTTTCAAATCACTTCCCAGTTATTTCTGCAGGTAGGATATTTAAAAGCCTGATAGTGTCACAGGAGGACTGCTGTTTGACCACTGCCTGCATTTGTTGAGGCAACTCTTCCGCTTACTTGTGCAGCCATTGGCATGCTCTGTCTTCTGTTTAAAACAAACAAACAAACCCCAAACCCTGAATTATTTTAATCTTGAATCTTAAGGGTAGAATGGCAAAAAAGCAACACAATCTAGCTGCTCCATGGGTTGCAGGACTAAAGAAATCCAGTGTCCTACACCTCTCTCCTATGTGGATTATCTGATGCGTAACAAGGGCTGAGCTCAGTTTGCCACGCAGCCTTCACTGGGCACTGATAGGGTCTCTTCTTGCCACCCATCTCCTTATTTTTACTGATTTCATAGAAATTCAATGTCTTTGGACTCTTTTCTGAAATTGTCCAGTGGGTACAAAGTTACTGGGGTAGACTGACATGCTTATGCACACAGCATGATTGCATAAATCTCACTCCCCTAGGAAACCAATCTAAAAAAACTGCATTCCTGACAAGCCGTGTAGGGCAAGCCCCAGGCCCACTGAAGTCTGGTGGGATTCTTACAGTTTGGTTTCAGTGGGATCCAGGTTTGGTTGCAGAACTTCACGTTTAGTTGGAGTGGTTCTGTACTTTGGTATTGATAGATGTGTAAGACATTTAATACTATGACATTAGCTAGCTCAAAGCTTAATTAATTTCTTATGTGAAATCAGTGCTTGGCCTTTTCTTAGGTCCACAAGGACAGTATTAGAGACGGGCAGTCAGACCCTGAATTGTTCACTGCTGCCTCACAACAGGGACCATAGCGTATAATAGAAGAGGGAGCCCCTAGGAGTAAGAGACCTGTGTTTAGATGCACTTGGTGGCTCTATTCAGAACCAGTTTTTCAGCTGTGCGCTGATGAATATGAAATGGTGTTCCTGCATATTGACATCTATTGTGGCTTAGAAATTAAAAACAGTGGAAGCAGCAGCAGGATTGATTTGCATACCTTGAACAAGGAAAACACCCAGTGCAGTTTGAGACATTTGGGCATTGAGAATGGGGGACAGAGAGGAGATGCAATGGGGGACCTCAGGCACACCTGCAGTTTTCTCGAAAAGCAGCATGGAGGCCTGGCAGAATACTCTGGGTACCTAGCTGGCACTAGGTGCTTGTTGTCAGGCAAGTAAACCAGTAACAACTAATGATTAAAAGTTTTGCATATAGAGGTCTGAAGATTATATTTGCAGCTCTCTTCATTTCCTTTGTTCATAGGTAATTCAAGAGCAAAGAAAAGAACTTGCAGCATGAAAGAGAAATACAAAGGCAACATTGTGATACATCATTTTCATTTGCCCAGGAGTTATAGCCCTCTTTTCTTCATATAAAAGTTTGGAACAAATAAAATTTACTATCTTTTGTTGTATTTGGAAAGGAAAAGAGTCTTTTCTCTTGAAACAGAATTGGAGCGAGAATCAAGAGCTCTCCTCTATCTGAAATTTGAATGTTGAGGCAGTCTGAATTCAAGAGTTGTAATTAAAGGCCGTTGATAGCTTAACCAGCTTTGCAGGCCATTTTCCTATCTGCAACTAACTTCAGTCTGCTCTTCTGCTGTAGAAACACAAATAAGGGGTCCTGGTCCTGCACTCACTGCACGCACAGTAAAAGTGCCTACCCCAAAGACTTTACTGTGACAAGCTTGCAGTGAAAAGAGCATAGCAGCAATGAATGCTGACTTTACGTAGCGACTTGCAGAAGAGATCCTATAGTCGATATAGTAGAAGCAGTCCATCCTGGATGTATCTGTTGACCGTCAGCAGGCTTAGCATCAGTAGAAACTTTGGCAATGCTTTACTCCAGTTATGAGTGCAAAAATTCCCTTGTTATGCTTGGCCTGTTTGTCGCCGATTAAGAGTAAGAGAGAATGAATGACACATAGCTGAAGCATTAAGACACAGTGAACATGTACTGTGGCAAAGAGAAAGCAAACCCTCAGAGCCTGCAACACTCTTCCAGTTTTGAAGGGCTCTAGGAGAGTGAGGACAGCATCTCTTACAGAGTGCGTTCCTCTTCTGGTGGCTAGAGGCCACGGTGAGATGGCTGGGCTTGGTACAGGGTTTGGTGTGTCTCTTCTGTGCCCTTACCCTGCTGGAAGAGGGCAAAGGATGCTGGCTTTGTTCTCCTTTCTTCCTCCTCCTGTCCAAAACCAATGCCCTCCATGGCAGGATACTTTGCTGCTCCTAATCCAGCTGTGTCTCTTGATGGCCACTCACTCCCCAAGCTGCCATGCAGACTAAGGGCTTCACCACCAGCTCCTTGGACCAAGGGTGCTACAATGCAAGAGCTGAGTCCTGCCTATTCCTCTTGCTTCCACACTCCTCTCGGAGACATTGTATTGTGTTTGTGAGGAGGATGAAGCCCTAAATACAAATGCAAAAATGTACCCCTAAATCAGAAGTCAAAAATGCCAATGTTTTTAATGTGGGGATAGGTTTCGGGAGGAGGAAGGACCCTGTCCTTGGAGCAGTAGAGAGAAAGTGAGATAAAAGCTGTGAACGTGTTCAGGAGGACAAAGTGGTGTCTGTGTGGAGTGGGCTTAAAACGCAGGTGGAAAGAGGCTGTCCCCTGCAATGCAGCTTGTAACAAAAAAAACTCAACCCTGTGAAATTCTCCCAGGCACTTGTGTAACAAGACAGCTCATTGTACTTGTTGGCAAGCCCCAACAGTGGTATTCAGCAGGCTTTTGAGTTCCTGTGTCAGTGTGACTGTCCTTCTGGGGCTCTATGTATCTCTACCACATCTCCTGAGTCTCAGCCATGCTGTAATCCTCCTCCAGGTCAGACCTCATCTACGCATGGGGTGCTGGGTGCTCTCAGTGGTTTTCCAGAGCCTGCCAGTTCCGTTGTGGGTACTTATCACTGTGCTGCTGCAGACAATATGCATCATGTTAGTTTTGGCTTTGTCTGTGTCTTGGGTACAAAAATACAGTCATCATCTCATGTCTAGGAGATTTGCTCGTGTATCATAGAATCATAGAATGGTAGGGGTTGGA
>VZSC01001709.1:1811-30895 GCA_013398225.1 Steatornis caripensis | reverse complement strand
GTCGTCTTCTCCTCGGGGTGGTCCTGGGGGGAGGGGGGTCATTCCCGCCTGTGGGCGATGCTTGTTGCTACCGTTGGGACGGGGGAACCGTGCGCCCGCCCCGGCGACGGGAGCCTCCCGGGGGCTGTTCGAGGGGGCCCCACTCGCCGAGGTCGCCCCCTCGCCGGGCGTGTGGTCCCGGGGCGAGGGCGCGGAGGTTCTGGGTTTTCTTCCTGTGTCAGGAGGGGAACGTGCGTTGAAACGCGAGGCGAGTTGGCGTTTGAGCGCGGTGCCGCAGGGGGTGGGGGCTTCTGCGACCAAGTGGGCTTGGAAGGCACTGAGCAACGCTGCGGCAGTCTGGAGGAAAAGTTCCCGTTTCGTCTTCCCGAGCCTTTCTCAGTCCCTTTCCCTGGGGAAGCGGAGGGGCTCTTGCTGGTGTGTTCTTCTTTAAAAGCCCAGAGCCGATGTCATAGCTGTCACTAATTGCTTCTCAAATTCTTTGCTCATTCCCGACTACTCTTTGGGGGTTTTTTTTCTTGTTTCCTTGCTGCCTAAAACAAAACAAATCTCGTAAAGCACAAGGGAAAGAAGTAGCCTTTTATGTTTGTGCTCTGGCATTTACTATCAGGTTTCTTTCTACCTCGTCTGGCCTTTACTCTGAGACCTCTTCTGCTAGAGCGATAACAAAGTAGGCACACTTGATGTGTAAAGTAGGTGTAGCGCTGGTGGTGAAAGGAGTCAAAGCATCTCCCCTTTTCTTAACACTCTTAACACTGACAGGGAGTGGTGCTTTTAGCAACCGTGTTTACTCATTTCTTGGCTTTTATGTGGAAGCCGACTAAGACTTCCTGGCTGTGGTCCTGTTACCTCTCCTTTTCTATTTATCTGTTTAATGAAAATGGAGGAGAACACAAATTTACGGTGTAATGCAGAGTGAATACTCTTGAAAAAGAGTAGAGTGGACTCAAACTCACAATGTATTAGCTATTTGAGTCTGATCCTAGTGACTTTCTAATCTAAACACTTGATAGATTCATTAGGTATTCACTTACGTTTTGCTGGAAAGCCACTGGTTTATTTCAAGCCAGTGTTTCATACTTCCAACTCTTTTCTGGAGTTGGTCAGGAGTAGGTGTTCCTGAGTTTATACTGGAAGAGGTTTCCGCACTCTCCTTACTTGGTATCTTGTACTGAAGTAATACATTAGCATAATATAAGTGAATCTACTGGTGATATCTGTAGTAAAGGTATTTTAATGCTTTCCGTTTTAGATGCATGCAGCTGTTTAAGTTTTGCCGAAGCTGACAAGTCTGTCTGTCTTTTTTTTTAATACATATCTTTGTCTCTAGTTTGGAACTCTATTGAAAAACCTCATCAGAAAAAGCTCTTCTCAAGAGTAAGGTTAGAGGGAGAAAAAGTTTAAATTAAGGGAAGAATCTTGCTGGTTTTGTCCTATCTTGTAGGGAGGAGCAGAAAGTGTCATGGAGGGTTGACATATTCTAATACTTCTGTGGTTTGTAGCATAGGCTTCAAATTGAGTAGAAGGCCCATGCTACAATCAGAATGTACCTCTTGCTATCTCTACAAAGTTTGCAAAGGACTGACTGCAAAATAGAAACTATTCACTGTGCATAATGGTAAGGGGATAAAAAGAGATATTGAAGAGAAACTCATTGAATGATGTTGACCACTCATTGTTTTTAATGAAGCAGAAATCTTCGTGGGGCGGGGTGGCAGGATGTTAGCCCGTTTTGTTAGCATGAACAATGTCTTAAAGTGTGGTGGCAAGATGTGCAAATAACCATTTATAATAAGAGTTAATTGCTTGGATAAATTTCACATTTGTTACCTGAATGTTCTTTTAATGCAGCCTGGGCTATCTTCTAATGTATCTGTGTTCATAATTAGCAAGCGGATCAGAAGCCATTGCATCGGGCTGTTAGGTTTATTTGTCCTAGAATGACTAACGGTCTGCTGTTGGTTTTGGTGTCGACAGTTTGCTTGGGCTCCAGCACGTAATTCCATGTGTGTTGAACTCCCCTAGGTTGTCTGGGGATTCATTCACTGCTATCAGTGTGCCTGCTTTTCCATGCGCCTGCTCCTCCATTAACACTGCTTGAAGGTCCAGAAGTGCCTTCAAAGTGACATAGATGTGTACAGGATTTGATTTTGATCTGCGTAGGAATCACGTTATGCATGGGGGGGAAAACGTAGGGAATTGCTCAAAATAGCCTAGCTGATCAAGCGTTCTCAAATAAGCTGTAGTCTTTCTAGACATTATGGTCAATTAAAGAACTGAAACTGTGCTGTAATTCAAGTGATTTTTTAGTAATGAGTAGGTCGTGATCCCTTGCCCCCCGGGCTTTTCACAGTCGGTGGCTCAGGGACTCCGTGAAGGGCAGCGGCACCCCCAGCCGTTGTGTGACATGTCAATAGCGGCTTCTGCTGTTGTCACCTGGATTGCTTTGTGTGGATCCTGAGCCAACAAAAGTATAAACCTCAGCCCTGAAATGAAACTTGTAAAGGTGTGTAAATCAGAAGCACTGTACCCTGGAGAGTAGTAAATGTGACTTACTATTTTGCTAGAGATATGGAGTAATCATTCACTTGCAAGAAGTGCGCTTTCATGTCAGATTTTGGGGTAACTGAGGGTCTCTTGTTCCCCAGGGGGGAGACCTGCACTCCTGCATTGTCTTTCCCTGTTTGGATTATTTTGTGTTATTCTGCTCTCTATCCTGTCATCACCATCCATATGACTATTCTCAGGTTGCTTCTGAGTAAGAAAGAAGCAGCAGCTAGAGAAAAAGTAGGGCTTTCCTTCTAGCTGCTGGTGGGAAAGCTGGAGGAAAGCTCTTTTTCTGGTAAAGAAAAGCAGTAAATAGTAAGATTTTTTTAATATAATTGCAGTTGTAGTATTTCAACATTTCCAAAGCACTGGTATGCTAATGCTTGCATTAATCACAAAAAAGCCTCCTTAATTAGAAGTGAAAGTGTACAGGCACTTGGTGAAATCACTTAGTCTCTCTCTATTCACACCTTCGGTAACTTGAGTTTCTGTTTGTGTATAGATAAATTCTTTGGCTCCGAGGACTGTCATACTGGAGATTTTAAAAATACTGTGAATCCTGTAATGTGACAGAGGCATAGATAGTAAATTGGAGAAGCAGCTGACAGATCTGGGCCTTAATTCAGATCCGTGTATATTTCAGTGGTAAAATGCTTGGTTTTTAGCTGGTGCAACACTAATTGTACTGGTATGGTTACTACAGGGCACATCTAATCTGTTTTCCCAAGTGGTTATTGGTTGTCCTTTCCAGTTGCTTGCTTCTCCCTGCCAACGTTTCATTTTTCCTTTTTAGTTTGAGTACTTCACTAATAGAATGAAAGAGGAAGATCTTGGAGATGGTGAGGACTTACTTTAAAGTTGAAAGGATTCTCTTGAACTTGCGTTTTAAGTGCAACACAGTAGAATCCAAAGTAATAGATGCTGATACTTCTGTGTCTCAAAACATGTTTCTTGGGCAAAAATGGGGTGGAGGAAAAACAAATAATTCTTTCTAAGACTCCTAACACAGATACTAATGTTAAGTCTTAAGAGTTTTGAGAGTGTGTATTACAGTATGCTGTAACAGAAGCAGCAATGAGGCATAGATGTAGAGGAAAGTCTTTTTCTTCCATATCATATTTGGTCCCTCTGTGCACGCTTACTTTCAAACAGTGTTTATAGTTAAATGACAAGAGAGAATAATGCATTGTCATTAATATTTTCTAAAAGTTTGTTTACCCTGCTGTTTTGGAAGGGAAGGGGAAGCTTCTTGAAAGGATCTGTGTCTGACTGGAATATTTAATCCTTCAGTTAGCTGCCCCATTCTTGGGTAATGACTTATTTAGTAGCAATGCATATCTAGCAGGGGGCTTGAATTAGTGATTGCTGGTTCATGTTTCTGCTCTGTGGTTTTGGCCCTTATCCTTTTTGGAGCTGATTATGTGCAGGCTAGAATTAATCTGTAACACTATCCGTTTCAGTGACACCTCTTCCAAGGCAAAGTGTTGCTTGCTGCCAGGAGCAATCCCTCATTTCCTCGCTTTTGGAAATCAGTCTTTTGGTCTCCTTCTGCATTGGGATGCAAATGCATTTCACTGGAGTGGTCGGCTGCAGTTCTTGGAGGTTGTGGGGTGAAGGAAGGGTGCGTGCCACACTGTATTAATGGACTCCTGGAATCAAGGACCTTAGTTTTGCAAAAATGGTTATAGCTTTGGTGCCTTCAATAATAAGGAAGTTTGGTGTTGTGAGTCAGGAGGTCACTCCTGTAAAACAACAGTGTCTCTTTCCTGCAAGACCAGACTTGCACTGAGAGATAGTGTATTTTCATACTCTGTTACCTTGAAAGAGTGTTAAAGCGTTCATAGTGTCTTTCTGTTTGTTTTCTTTTCCTTTTTTTCCCCCCTTAATACAAAAAGGTCCGTCATCCAGTCATCTGTGTCAACAACCATGTGTTCTGTTCCATTTGTATTGAAGTGTGGCTGAAGAACAATAATCAGTGCCCAGCTTGCAGGATTCCCATCACACCTGAAAATCCTTGCAAGGAAATTATAGGTAAGGACAACTTTAGGCTTTGAAATAACCTTCTGGTATTTTCTGCTGGAGGAGATTCTTTTGACTCCAAAGATGTCTGGATATTTTTTCCTCCGTGTTTTTTTTTTACCGGCATCTAAGGAAGATCTGACTTTAAATCTTTCTGGAAGCATATATAGTAGCTATTAGCTACAAGGTAAAAATTCCAAAGATTATATGTTTATTAATGGCTAGATTATTCAAAGGCAGCAAGTATCCCATGGCTCTAAAGATTGTTTTTTAAATCTTAGTCGGACAGTGCCTTTAACTAAAAAAAAATGCATCTAGCTTGAAGAACTGTACCTATGCATTGCAACCTGTTGACCTAAGAGAATAGCATTTAGCTGAGTAGTAGTGAACTTAAATCCAGAATGTTGAATGAGTATGTGGTCTTTTTTCCTTTTTTTTTGGTTTGTTTTTTCAGTTTTGTTTACCATTTCCTCTCTTTTGCTGTATTTTTAAGAAAATGTCTCTTAGCAGAGAAACAAGACAAAGCTACAACACCTGAATGAGGATCAGAACTTCAGCAGAGTTAGGAAGTACTGTGATCTTTATTTGACATAAAATGTCAGCTCTGCTATTCGGTTCTGAGAGAAAAATACATCTGAACAACTTCACTTTAGAAACTTACACCTTTTGTACTAATTAAATGTATGCTTGATTCCTTCTCCCTTAGCTCTGTTTTAATACTATAGCCTTAAATAAGATAGGATTCTGTGAAGGAAAATACAAAGCTGAAAAACTCGAAAGTTGTATTCCTGCTGTGAGGCAAGATTTTGACTCCTAAACTTCACGAATAGATACTCTTTAACCTGTTCTGGAAATGAAAGGACTTTACATCTCCTGTGGTAGTAGACTGGTCCAATATTTGCTGTATTTGTAGTTGATAATACGAAAAGCACTATAAGGTGGATTCCTAGTATGAAATTGACTGAAAAAGAAGCAATATCAGTGTTTCTTTCATCCTGTGCTGCTTTAGGAGGAACGAGTGAAAATGATCCTATATTTAGTCCAACAGTCAGAAAACACCTACGTAAAACAAGGCTTGAATTGCTCCACAAAGAATATGAGGTAAGGACATGGGGAGTGTTGTGGCTTTCCAGATGAACTGCAACTGTAAAATTACTGAATACAACTGGTCCTTTTGCTTTGAGTCCCATTGTTTTTAATTTGACTAAAGGTTTGTACTGGATCTACATGATCTATATCTATTCTGCATGAAACTCGGCAGCAATAAAACCCCGTCTTCTGTCTAAAGGTTATGAGAGAGCATTTGCTGGTGCTTGAAGTGGTCCTGCTAAAGTCGTGGTGTATTCTTTCTATGCTCTAGGTGGCCAAGTACAGCCAATTCTATGGTTTTGTGGGAATTCCACCCCTAGGTGGTATGGGAGGGATTTCTTTATGCATATTGGGTGTTGGGAACTTGTTTGTTTTGCCTTCAATACAAATGCAAACATTTTCTGAAGTAATTCCTTGTTGCTCAGGGAGACTAAATTCCTTCTTAAAGAATATTGCCTATTGCAACCTCTGGCATAGGTTAATTTTTATCATTGTTGCTTTACTGTTTACTGAAAGTGCGTGAATGCTTGGAAGTTTATCTCCACTCTCCTGCTGGAAAAATACTCTCTTAGAAGCAAGGTGAAAAGGTGTCACTAAGAAGTATGCTTAATTTGTTTACTCAGCTGTTGTTTCCTTAGTAGCAGCAGTGTGAAGACATGGCATATTTTGCAAGGAAACCTGTCTCAGGGAGGAGAATGAGATAAAGGAAACAGACACTGTATATATCCTTAACACTGGGGAAGTAAGGGCTGTCTTTTATGACAAGCTTGCCTGTAGCTCAGCTTCTTTCATCCTGTATGAAAGAAGGAGTCCGGAAAAGGAAGTTTCCTGCCTTTCTATTGAATCAACTCCAAAATCACAGAGATTGGCATAGGATAACATAAATCTCTTCAAAAAACTAGATTTAAAATGGTCATTCTCATGCTGGGGGAGAGGGAAAAAAGCTTGATTACTCGCGCAAATTTACCTTGGATTGATGTAAATGCCATATACGGCCTCCTTTAATAATCTGACCGCGAGCAACTCAAGTATTTGAGTTGGTGACAGTGTAGAAAACATGTTTTCAGGAGAAGTTATTTCTTTTATCCCCTTAACAGTAGAGTTTTGAAGGTTTTTCCTTCTCTGTGGTTTCAGACCGATACAGCTGAGAGCTTCGTTCTTTGCATTTTGAGAGTCTTTCTTAAGATGGTGCTACTTTTGGGTCGTTGGAGCAGCCTCCTCCAGGCAGTATTCTGTCCGTTTTGAATCTTGAGACTTTCAGCATCCAAACATGTGATATGAGATGAACATTCTCAAATAACAGCAAATGAGTCAGCAGAGGACGACCTTAAGAACACTCTTGATGCAGGAAATCCTCCCACAGAGTGCCCTAATAATAGATTTATGTTGCTGAATGCTTTGAAGCTTTTGGTCTGCCAGCCAGTTTGTTCAGGGTCCTTTATGTAGTCAAGGGATTCCTTTCACTAAAACCTTCACTATGCTTGAGTGTGCAGGTTGATTAAAATCCTGCCTAGAGCGCAGTACATAAGCATACTTAGATATATGTATAATGGAAGGCGTGCATCTGGGCTTGCCAGAACTCATGTTTCTAAAGTGCTGTGGGAACTTGCCGGTATTATTTGATTAATCTCGCGCATTGTTTTAATTCCTGTGAATTTCTGACACCTTTAGGATGAAATAGAATCTCTGCAAAAAGAAGTGGAAGATCTGAGAGGTAAAAATCTCAGTTTACAGACACAGCTGAAATCTCTTCTGGATCCTACAACATCAGCTTTGTCTTGCCAAAATGAGGAAACTAGCCAGTCAGCAAATGAAGCAAGCACCAGTGGCCCAGAAACTCCAGAGGAATGGAGCAGAAAGCTGAAAGCTGCCAATGATATGTATGAAAAAGTGATGAATAATGTGGAAAAGCTAAAGGAGGTAATAAATACATTTCT
This sequence comes from Steatornis caripensis, assembly GCA_013398225.1. Taxonomy (NCBI): domain Eukaryota; kingdom Metazoa; phylum Chordata; class Aves; order Caprimulgiformes; family Steatornithidae; genus Steatornis; species Steatornis caripensis. Next base: position 23,306 of record VZSC01001709.1, on the reverse strand, counting down.
TCACCTATCTTGCAGTGTAACTGTTGCATGTTATTTAAACGAGAGTGAGAGCTAGCATGACCTCTGGGTACTTAATAGATCCAGAAGAAAGAGGAAAAAATTGGATTTCAGTGACTGTTGGTGTATCATAGTATTTCCATATAGCCTTTGCAAGTGTCAGATGTTATTGCTTGTTCTAGTGAGACTTGTATGTGACTCTTCTTCAACTCCTCTGTCAGTCTATGACTGGGTAATTGGATTACAGTAGCAGTTGTCACCAGTATTGATGACCAGATTTTTCAGGCTTGCAATAATCTATATAATATATCTATTTTACAACATTCAGTGGCCAAACACAGTACAGTTGGCTGAGGCAGATTTTGCACTATTGCCCTCCCTGCTAGCCAATATTTTTGGTGCAATTTGCTGAGACAGAGTAACTTGACCCTTCGACTGAAAATAGACAAGCTTCAGCATTTTATGACCAGAAGATTCTTTACTGGAAACCTGCGGCTTTTTTATACATGTTGAATGTACTATAAAAGAAAACCTGGTACTGCAGAAGGAGAGATGCAGGAGACAGTAATGTTAAAATACATTTAAATAAAAATATTTTGCAAAATCTACCTGTGGGCACAAGAAGGATAACCTCAAACATCGAAGAAGAGTGAAACTTCAAGATTAATTTGAAAGGCAAGGTGGAAAGAACTGGACTTAGATTCATTCAAAATGCCGTCTTTATTTCTTCTATTAACAATCCTGGGTTGCCTCCTGCAAAACCGAAGCATTATGTGTTTGGGACAGTTTTTTCCATTGGCATTAATAGCTTTTACACTTTCCTGTGCTACAGGCTCGGAAGCCCGCATTATACTGTGCTACCATCCTGTTGTTATTAATGGGACACTCCTAAATTTGCCCCTGTGTAGTCTAAAGCAAATTCTGGCCCTGGTTTGACTGTGTGATAAACACTAAAAGGAATACACTGAGTTTCCAGAATTAGCTTTTTCAATAGCTTAGTGAGACTCAGACTTTAGCTTTACAGGCTGGGACATATCTTCTGTCCTCCTAAGAGGATCTCAGGAGCTTCAGAGTCATTTGTAGTTGGCAAAAGGGGATTTGTAGCAGTAAGTTCTTGTCTGCCTGATTTTTGGTTTGGTTTTCTTTTCCCCTGTAAAGTTAAATTGTACTGCCTCTTTTTTTTTTTTTTGTGCTGACTAAGGTTTTTAACTTTTTCCCTAGGTAAGTAAAAAGAAGTGTATAGCAGGGACTGAGGGAGGGGTGTGTTTGGGTTTTTTTCAGTATAACTTCAGCCTTAGCAAGAAAAGGGTTTTAAGTTTATGGAGTCTCTGAATTTGGTTAGGGGTTAGGTACAAGTAGAGGTTTAGATGAGTTTTAGGGACCAAGAATTAAACTGTGATCATAGAATCATTTAGGTTGGAAAAAGACTTTAAGATCATCGAGTCCGACACTCTCTTCCCATTGGTTCCCTGTTCAACCGCTGCCCATTTCCAGAAGTACCTAAAGTCACTTATCTCTTCTTTTAGACCTTGTTTCACTTCTGAGTGTGGACTGACGAACCCTAGTCTGAACAGCAAGATCTCTTTCCCACATACACTCAATCTAGAACCGGAAGCTTAAAATACCTGACTGAGGATCTTCAGCCACCCATCACTTCCCAGTGAGACAGGATCCCTCAGAAAATGTGGTTGCCATCAGTTTCTTTTTAAAACCAGACTGAGTCAGGAAATAGCAGCCACTGTTATCACTTAATGTCCTAGAGCAGAGACTCACAAAGTTGGTGTTATTACTTTGAGTGGAGTCATAACGAATACGGAAGTGGTGATACAAACCCAGCAGCAGAAATAGTAGACAAAGTATGCTCATTAATAATGCAGTTACATGAACTCGTTAATCTAGACATTGTGCTGCGAGTTGGGATCCCTTTCAAGTTACTGGCTTGGAGGGTAGAGGACTCCCTGGATGAAGGACACCAATGAAGTTCAGTCCTGCCTTGCCATGTGCCAGGTAGATGCCCTACCTACCGACTCTACCCGAGTCGTGCAATTTCCTATTTGATCATGTGGCTGGGGGAACTATGTCTCTTGGAAAGAGAGAAAGGTCTTCGCCATGTTGTCAAATGGCTTGATGCTTCTTTGGAGTGAGGTAATCTGGATTCTTACTCATTGCTTTCAGGATAGTTTTTTGTGCTTTTATTTTTTTAAATACCGAATAGTTGATACTCAGGCACCAAAGCCCTGGACTCGCCATTCACATTCCCTCTTTACCAGAAATCTCTTATTTACTCTTTCTGCCCCTAGGACTGTTGTGGTGTTTGGGGAGGAATGTTTATTTTTTTCTGCTCTATTCCCCTATCCCCCACTGTCTTAGCCTCACCTGCAGAGGTTGCTGGGGATATTTGTATAAGCATTTACAGTTCTCTGCCTCTCTTCTTGCACTGTTTATGCTTCTGAAAGAGTACATTTCACTCCTGAGCCCAGTTGCATAGCTCCTTCTTCAGATCTAACTCTAGATCATGCTTTTATTATGCAGTGGAAGCGTCATCTAATTGAGGCTATGAATTATGAGTCCCAGACTGGCGGTGCTGTTTTCAGCATACGGAGATTGAGCATACTATGAAGAGCAAAGAGTATTTTCTACTTGTTAGGATGGTGGCATTCATTGTTCTGAAGCACGGCAGCAGGAGAACTTCTCTTTATATGAAGTATCTTGTTAACAAGGGTGTCGGCTGAACTGAGAAGAAATTGACCTCAATTCAAGGAGTAAGAAGGGTTGTGAATCAGGAGGCTTAATCACAACGTCTTAGAGGAAAGTGAAGAGAGACTGCAAATAGCTTGTTGTAATGGATTTACATACATAAGATAACTTTAGGGTGCTTTAAAAACAAGGCAAAAAACCCAAAGTAATCTTACTCTAATTTGGAATGGAGGAAGCTGTTCAACATTAGTTTTGCTGATACCTGCACATTGTAATGTTAATGTACTTAACGTACTTAGTCATGTGTAAAAAAAAAAAAACATGGAATTGCCATTATTACATCTCCTTAATGACTTTCTGTACTAACTAACATAGCTGTGTTTATTTCCCTAGATAGGACACTTGTGATGTATTTTGGGAATATAAATAAAAAATGTCTGTTCGCTATTCAGTTTTGCAAGCCATTTCCCATGGTGATTTTTAAGTGGTGTCCCTGTCTAACGGCTGTTTCCTGCCTTCACATTACTAGTTCTGCCTCTTTAAAAAGGAGAAACAGCTTGTCCTATAAATATTAGAAGTCATTTCTGGTTTACTCTATACTTATTTTTTTCCTTTTCTTTTCCTTAGGCAAATAAGAAACTGACCGTGGAAAACAATAGCCTTTTAAGAGAGAATTTGCGACTAAAAGCTGAAGTTGATAGTAGATCACCCCAAAAGTATGTGAATATTTTAAAAGCTACCATATTTTATTGACAGACTGTTTAACTATTGTAGGACTTCAGCCTAAAACTGTGGTGGTGTACGTGGTGTTACATACGTGTCTCCAGCTGGACTTTGGAGTTTTTATCCTCTTAGGCTTGAGTGACAAATGCAACTTACAGAATAGCAGCAGGTCTACGGTGAAGGAATATGACATGACTACAAATGCTATTCCTTGCATTATCTGTCCAATATTCAAGGACTGGATTTATTAGTTGAATTCAATGGTTAACTTAATTTTGTTATTAGGAAATTTCTAAATTGGGCATATGGTCAAAGTAGAAGGTCTGTTACTGAGTACAGATGTTCTGGTTGTTTGTATCTGTTTTGTTTTGTTCTTCCTTTTGCTGACTTCAGGGTTTTGTTCTGTGGACTTAGGCTCCCCAGTCAAGGAAAGTCCCTGATAGCTTTGTGTCTGGGCAAGATATGTAGAATCAAGCTTCTGCAGTATAAGAACATCATTCCCAGAACTGACACCTGTGTTTAATACTCTGTCTTAAACAGTTAAAACATCAATGACAACCTCAAAAAGCAGAAGCTTTGCCATACTGGTTACAGCTGTGTACTAAGGTACCTCTCCTTGGAAGTGCTTTGTAAAGCAACATGTTAATATTTTTGAAGTTGTGTTCCTTTTTTTCATTGGTTTTCTACTTTTTTTTCTCTCACTGGTTTAGAACTTGGAAAGCTAGGAGGAGCATTGTCCAAAAGTTTATATGGTGCTTTTGAGGAAGGGAGTTGAGGCGTACCTGTGTAATGTGTGAAGAGAGCTCTCTGGATTTTGTTCTAGTTCACAACTCACTTGCTGGGAGATGAAATTCATCCTTATAGAGAGCTTGCTTGCCAGGCTGCTTGTCATTCAAAACCACAGGAAAGAAGATGCATGATCCTTGTGCTATGCTGTTAAATGCATAAAAGTACATTCTGCCCTGAAGTTCCCTAATAGAGGGAGATGGAGCCCTGTTTAGGGTCTTGGCAATGGAGGTGTTTTTATTGGTATGGAGTATCTTTTCCCATAAGGTTTGAGAGTGAGTTGGCAAGCATGACAAACTTGAGAAGTAAATAGATGTAACTAAATAAATCCTAGAAAAGAAGAGCTAGAAAAGACCAGATAATCTACTTTACTGATGTCAGATAAACTCCCCAGTGGAGAGAATTTCCATTTCTTCTTGCTTGTGCACACTTTACCATCCAGTTGGTCAGAAAATTAGATATCGGGGAGGGGGAAGGAGAACTAGTCTTTGTTGCAAGCTGATTATTTTCCCATCTTTTGCCAGTGTGGCCTGAAACAGTCACTTTCTTCTTTAGAAGCACAGATACAGCCAAATGTTACTAGAAACTGGGCAGTGTCAAGGTCTGGTTTCCAACCCAGATGCCAGCTAGAGATTGGCCTGTCCATGTCTCTACTATTAAACTTTTTGTTTGTTTGTTTCCATAACAAAATAGTCACATCCTACCTGCCTGTTGGGAATGATCTTCGTCCCATGCTAACTCTAGAACTGTGCATGGGAATTGAGTACATGAGTTGAATCAGGGGCCAGGAACAGTTCAAACACTTCAGGAGTGTAGAGAGTTGCATGTCTGTACGCTGCTTCTGCTATCTTCAACTTTGGTTTTACTTTGAGCCCAGTGGTATACTAGAAGAATTTAAGTATGTGCAAGGAAAAATTTGTTCTGAAAGAAAACCTTCTGCGCATTAAATTTAGCAATTTTGATTCACCCTACCTATACCCATTCAGTCCTAGTCATGTCTTCTAGACCGAATTTGTCCAATTCTTATAGGTAGGCGTAGCTTAAGAGAAGAAGTAAACTTCTGATTTACTTGGTTTTGCTGTACTCTCAGGGCTCTCCAGTGTCTGTGGTTTTCTGAAGTAATAATGCTTAGGACTAGATTCCAAATGAAGCCTCCTGTCACGGTTTAAAGCTGGGCTGGCCATTAAATGAACGACAGATGCTCCCTCCCCAAAAGGGGAAAAAGAGAAAAGGGAAAGAGACTTACAGGTTGGAAAAGTTAAAATACCTTTAATCTAACTACAATAATAATGTATAATAATAATAAGAAAAAATAATAATGAAATATATACAAATATGTACAAAACCAATGTCGAGCTCCCCCCCACCAATGATGAACATGTCACCCGGACGCTGTGGGGCACGCCGCGGGAAAGTTCCGGACTGTACTCAGCAGCAGGCAGGAACTGGATTCAGGAATGCACAGATCGGGATCGAGGCAGAAGAATCGGACAGAGCCCTCCTCGGACGCCGGCTGTAGAAGAAGAGTGATTGACCCTTGTGATCCTTCAGCTTTATACCGAGTATGATGTGTATGGGATGGAATACTCCTGTTGGTCAGGTTTGGGTCACCTGTCCGACCCACTCCTCCCCACCGCAGGGTCACAGGTGTGACCGCTTCTCTGCTCTTTCAGTTCTGATGCATAAGAAAGTTAGCAGAAGCAAGTATTGACCTTGGTCTCCATAGGGATAACTATAAGCAAGAGCCTTTCTGCATGCCATTCCTACTGATGTTCCAGCACTAACTATAAACACTGAGCCTTATCACTGCTAGAAGCAGCTACTGTCTGGTAAAACATGCAGTTAATTTCAGAGAGTGCAGCTTCTCAGAAGAGACTTAACTAAACAGCAAAGTTACTAAAAGGAAATTGGTTCTGTCCTGGCCCAAACCAGGACACCTCAGTAGCACTAGGCAGACCAGAAAAACTGTCTGGTGTCCTGCTACAACATCTTACATTGATACCTTGCAATACCCTTTTTGTTGCTTCCTTTTACCTGGCATTTCTAGCACTAATGGCCAGTACGAGCTCTGCTAAATAGCTACTTAAAAAGTTACCTCCCTGTCTCATTTTGCATTTGTGCTGCTGATGTCCCCTTCCAAAGTGCGGGACTTCATCCATTTATTGACTTTCTTCAGGTTGATGTTTTGATGCACGTGTCAAACTTAAAACAATTCTTTTCAATTCCAGTCACGTCCTTTGGGTGGTAGGAAATCTCTTCAGTCTTAGTGTTGTTAGCGGATTTTATAAATTAACTTTCATCCCTGTAGTCATTAGTCTGGTCAATATCTAGACCAGACCTAACATCAAGACATTTTTTAAACGTTCTTCCAGTTCTGATGGCGAACTTTGATAATATCTAAAAGGTCTTTCAGCTGGGCTTCACACACTGAACAGGGTTTGCAACAGCTGTTTTCTTACCTTGTTTGTGAAATCAGAATTGAAGGCATAAGCATCAGAACCTGACAATGTTACTATAATCAAACTTTTCTGTGCAGGTACACTGATTTGCCAGTACAGTTGTTTCAGTGTACTTTATTCAGAATTGTTCAGAAGGTAATTTTTGGAAAAAGTGTCTGAATGGCTCTCTAGTGCGATTTAAAATAGCTACCAAATTTGATCTTCGTAATATAGTGTCACCACCATTGTTTCATTTGTCATGTATTTCTTAGCTTCAGATTGTCAGGTACGGATTCATGTTTAAACAACTGGGTAGGTGACTAACTAAAACTTTTATCAAATTAAAGGATTTGTCAGTATTCAGTCCCCTTATCCCAAATGTAGTGCATTCTGTGCATAATGACACTGCAGCTAAATATCACAACCCGAATTATTTCAGTAGGCTTTGCTTTATAGCAAAGGAAACACCAGTGGCAGCTTAATGAACCCTTTGTAACACAGACTCTAACCTCTGACATCACAGGAAATATGTAAGTAGTCTTCTTCAGTGGACAGTAAAAAACTTCCCTTTTATCATAATCTTGAGTTGTTTTTTCTTTGTTCGTGTCCATTAAAACCTGCTGGAAAATGTCACGTATGTCAATAAAATTGACATTGCAGCCATGTCAGTGATTTTTACACAATTTTTGAATTGATGATGTTGATTGATTAGATTTTCTTTTTTTCATTAAACATTTTTGAGAATAGACTTTCACCAGAATACTGTACCATCATGCAGTTTGGACCTAGGTCTGAAAAGCAAATAAGAGGCAAGTTTCTTGCTCTGATTCTTACCGAAGACCTGTGTTAGTCTCCCATTTTTCAAACAAATCAGACTGTTTGGTGGTTGTTGCTTGTTCTTGGTTTGCTCGTTGTCCTGGGGAATTTTCAGTTAGTTCCATTTTCCTGATACAGAACAGGAAAACTTCTGAAACTTAAGTTTTGCAGGATGATGAAGCCCTACTACTTCCAGCTCTACTTAAAATAGAAAACTGTTAGGTCTATTGGCAAAGCACAATGGATCTAAAAGCATTTTTGGCAAAGGGATATTTGCTTTTTACCTGAAGGAAAATAACTAGCAAGTCCATCTACTCCAGGGTATAGTGTATTTTATGAATGGTTAGATTCAAATTAGCTTGAGCCAGACTTCTAGGCTTCCTAGGAGTCTTTTCCCTAAATATTTAATTTCTTCTGCCAGTTAAAATCCCAGTCTGAAAAACTATCTGTAACATGCAGAAAATGGTTGCATTATCTTTTTTCTTTGGTTTGTGAGTTGGTTTATTGTTGTTGTTTTGAGGGGTTTTTCTCCGCTTTCTCCAGTTTTACAGTTCATCTTTTCTGGATTTGTGACTTCAGGTACCTGCACAGTGAAATCTAAGGCTGTTGATTTTTTAGGTCATTCTGTACAACATTCAGTTTTTATCTCAAATATTTCCACTCATGACAGACTATTTAATTCAGTCTGCATTTCACTGAGCCTACAGATAGGCTTCCAGTAACCTGTGTGCAGGGTGCAGAGGGTAAAAACTCTGCTACCTTCGTTGATGAAAACTGGACTTATTTCTCACCTCCCGACACGCTTGCTGTCGCAGGGGAGCTGCCGTCTTCAAAGACCAGCTGCAGTGTGGCCGTAAAAGTAAATAGGAGAAAATGCTAATTAGTAGCCTTCAAAACAACTTAGAGTTCTTCAGTCATAGCATTAAACCCTGAGGAAGCACTTGCTCCAGGCATGAAGATCTGAACCTTAGACAGATGGATAAGAACGTTCAGATCTCACTGCTTGGTTTTGTGGGGTTTCCGGTGTTTTTTTCTAGTAATTCTGAAGTAATCCTTTCAGGTTTATGCTGTTCACCACCGTAGAGTGTAATCTGGGTTTCTTACATGGAAGACCAGTGCTGCTTCACTGAAAGATGTTAAAATGTTTGGAGAGGGTTTGCACATGGTCTGAATTCACCCAATTTCCTAAGTGAAAGGAGAAGCTCTTTTCAAAGAATGTCCCTTGGCTGTTCTGTTCAAATCCTGCTGCTCTACAGCCATCCAACAAACAATAAAGCTTAGCCATACTCATGTGATGTGAAGGAAGTGGATTTTCCTAATGCTCAGGAGAGATTTCATGAGGAAGGCCATGTGTCTTCAGATTGGTTGTACTCTGTGAACTGTGCAATAGAGAGGATTTACGGCCCGATATTCGCTTGTATTGAAAATAATCTGTTCTTTTACAAGCTTAGAAAACGAGCTATTGCAAGTATTTCTATTACTTCCTTCAAGAAGGAGCTGTTGCACACTTTCTTCTGTCAGCCAGCCTGGTCTGCAAAATGGAAAGTAGTAGTTGGCTATATCCAGGGCTTTTTCTTCAGTGGAACCAAATTCCATTACTGATTTGTTTTTTGTCTGGCTTCAGATCTTAGATGGAGAAACATGATTGAGCTATGTCTCTTGACTTTTTCTTTTCGCTTTCTTACTGGGAAAAGGCCCTGATCAGACAGTAGCTGTTTGTTTTTTCTTCTTAAACATGCCTGTGCAAATATGACACACTTGTAAGACAATTGTATATAACCTGGAATATTGTCAAGATGTTGCTGCAGATCACCTTTCATAGTTCCCGCAGAGGATGATTGCAGAACGCATTCTCATCCAGCTGCATCTGACACATGATATCACAGAAGGGCTATAGAAACTAGTAGAGCTTTCAGCTGTTTTGTTCTTGGCTTTCCTACCTCTTTCTTCCCATCTAACTGCAGAACACCAGTGAAATTGTGTATCTAAATGATCGGACTGGGTCTGGATGTGCACTCTGGCATTGCCCCAATCTCAAATTGTGACAAGCCCTGACTGTGCATTGTCATTTCCCACTTTTCACCCTTTGTGTCCTTTGGAGGATGGATCATGCTCGTGTAGCTGAGCCACAGGGCAGTCCCCAGTCTCGGTCATCAGAACTGGAGAGCCATCTTCCATGGCATGCTTTCATCCCCAATATTCTGTAAATGGTTATACAGGACTATTTGCTGTAGCTGCTTACTATTCATAAAGATAAATGTTTGTATGAGGTTGTGTGGTATTAAACTGAGTTGATACGAGTTAAGGTCTCAACTAGATAGGCTTGCTACAGGCAGTGGTCACTGATGTGTGAAAATACAACCGTAAAGCTGAATTTGCAGAACTGATAAATAAGAAGAGAAGAAACAACTGAAGAAATGTTTCTCTTGTGGGTGAGAGACTATGAAACTTCCCAGTTTCCAAACTGACATCTTCAGGAGTACTCGAACATAATTCAGGGAGCAGTTGTAGAGTAACATGACAGAGGGTTACTCAAATTTTATAGCTATAATGTTAGTTCTTCTAGCTCTCTGTAGATGAGAGATGACTGCAGCTTTCTGATTGGTGTCAAGTTAGAATAATGCTGGGACAAGAAGAAGGACTCTTAACTGAGGAAAGGTCCTGAAATATGGGTTTCAAGTATTCCATCTAGACACCCAGTGTCACCTCAGACTCTGTAACGTATCCAGTACACCTACCTGGGGCTGGCAACTATGATACAGGACCTATAGGAGACCTCTATCCTTCTAGATTGATAGTTGAAGGCCAGCAGTCATGTAAAAGACCTTAGGCCATCTAAAATGTCACTCGGCGTCTGTTGAAGGATCCACATCCCGCCAGAAGTGTCTTTCTGTGGATTTTACGAGTGACCACTAGTTTCTCTGGGCTTTCGGTTTTCTATAGAGAAGATGTATTTTAAACAAATGCAGTGAGATACAAAGTCATTGTTTCAGTGATACAACTAAAGAACAAGACCCGAACACTGCAAAGACTTTGTCCATGCACGAGGATATGAAAAGTGCTCTTTACCACATGCGCTGAATACTTTAACTTCTACTGAAGAAAGTATCAAAGTGTTACCGAGTGTGAAATGGTTCAAATACTTCAGGAAAAATAATTAATCTAGATTGTCATGCCAAGCTTTAATTTATTTTCATGTAACTGTACTGCATTTTATTATTATTGTCATCAGACCATAACTTTTTATCTATGGCACAGCTCACTATACATCTGAAGGGAAAAGAAGAGGAGATCACTTAGGAGAATGGTTTGGTTTGGGGTGATGGGGGAGGTTCTGGCTTATTTAACCAAGATGTGCATGTCTTTTAAACCGTCTGCTGACCTGCCGGATCAGTCACTAAACTACCTATGTCATGCTCTGGTCTGGAGTAATTGGTTTAAATATATGCACTGTAGTATGGCTGTCTTAAAAGTCCATGGCCTTGAAAATTTGGGAAATAAATGCCTGCAAGTAGCAAAGCAGGAACAGAAAGCAACTACTGTTCTGGTGCTTAACTGCAGAGGTAACTGTACGCAGCGTGTCAGATGCACCGTTTCTGAAAACCAAAATTCCCAAGCACATCCCTCTACAACAATTAACATATTAGTGATGCTATTTGGCTTTGAACAACATACCGTATTTTTTTTAACCTGAGGACACTTGTTATAAAAGTTGCACTTGAGAATACAGTGCTGCTTCCTCATAAGCAAGTCTCAGGCTGTCACTAGTGCTATTTGCATTAAATAAACATATTACACCATTCTTCCATTAAAAAGGAATTGCCAGGTATGCATATAAATGTAAACATGTTTAATTTTTATGTCGAAGTGTCTGTTACAGCAGACCCCAGAAAATCTTGCTTATTTTACATAAGCATTTTTCCCCACCTCTTGCTTGACTGTTAAGCTAAATTGTATTTTTGCATCATTTTTACATCCTTTGTATAGCAGTGAAAGGTTTGCTCCTGCAAGGCTGTGTGAGCAAGTCTGTTAGAGAAAGGCAAAATAAATACTTCTGGATCACCCTAGGAAGCAGGAAAGGTCTTGCCTGGGACCTGCTGCGCAATTGGCTCCTTCAGTATCTTAAACCAAAATTCGAGTTCCTTTTACTGAAGGAGTAAGCCAGAATGTGTTGCATATGAGGATGCTGTTTCATTGTAACCCTCATCACCTGAAAATATAATTGAAACCTTCCTGAGCTGTCTGTGGTTCTGCTTTTATCTGGTTTCATAGAGGAGAGGGAGGAAGTCTTGTGCACCTTTTCTGCCATTTCCGTCTTGCATGCAACTAGAATTGGAGAAACTGCTATAATAAATTGAGAAAACTTGTTACCTGTGGAGTAAGCAAATGGAAAATGATCTGTCTTCTTTTACGAAGACAAAGGTAATTTGGTAGAGGTAATGGGGAGGTGGGGGGGTCCTTGCCTCGCTAGGGTTCTAATCCGGCCNTTACCTGTGGAGTAAGCAAATGGAAAATGATCTGTCTTCTTTTACGAAGACAAAGGTAATTTGGTAGAGGTAATGGGGAGGTGGGGGGGTCCTTGCCTCGATAGGGTTCTAATCCGGCCAGCTTCTTTTACAGGAAAAAAAGTCTTACTAAGTGAACACTTCTATTCTAAATATAAAACTACTACCTTGCCATTTCATGTCTACAAAGCAGTGAGTGGCACATACCAAAACAGTGTGAAGCTTAGACTGATCTTTAAAAAGCAGTCTAGTGGCAGCACTGTGAAGGAAGTGACTTAGACTGCTGTGTGACTCTTACTGACCACTGAACCATCTACACCAAAATCTTTGAAGTCCTTTGAATATGCAGAAGCGGTTGAACAGTGAAATATGTCAGTAGACCTGGTCGCTCGTGCCCAGTTTGTTTGGGGCTTGTGATATCCATTATTCGTTTCCCCAACTGCCCACTTAAGTGTATTGCAGTTGTCAGCATAGAGCAGTTTCCTACTGCTCTGGGCTCAGGAAAAAACAAAATACAGTTCGGTTCTTTGCTGGAAATGCGTGCATAGATTCATGGATATTTTGCCAGCATATTGGCACGCCACAGATAATACCACCTTCAGACCTCGCTGGTCTAAGGATTGCAGCAGGAGCATTTATCGAGGAAGGGGTGAGGGAATGGAATGGGAATTCCCTGTGACTCTGAAAGATGCTGAAGGAGGGACTGTCACTGTTTAAAGCTGGGTTGGCCATTAAATGAATGACAGATGCTCTTTGTTAACCCCCTCCCTCCCCAAAGGGGGGAAAAGAGAAAAGGGAAAGAGACTTACAGGTTGGAAAAGTTAAAACGGCTTTAATCTAACTACAATAATAAGGTGTAATAATAATAGGAAAAAAATAATAATGAAATGTATATATACAAATATATACAAAACCAATATCGAGCTCCCCCCCACTGATGACGAATATATCACCCGGACGCTGCGGGCCACGCTGCAGGAAACTCCCAGACTGTACTCAGCAGCAGCAGACAGGAGCTGGATTCAGGAATGCATGGATTGGGATCGAAGGCAGAAGAATCAGGCAGAGTCCTCCTCAGACACCGGCCATAGAAGAGAGCGAGACCCTCGTGATCCCTCAGCTTTATACCAAGTATGACACATATGGGATGGAATACTCCCTTTGGTCAGGTTTGGGTCACCTGTCCGACCCGCTCCTCCCCACCACAGGGTCGCAGGTGTGACTGCTTCTGTGCTCTTTCAGTACTGATGCATAAGAAAGTTAGCAGAAGCAAGTATTGACCTTGGTCTCCATAGGAATAACTATAAGCAAGAGTCTTTCTGCATACCGTTCATACTGATGTTCCAGCACTAACTATAAGCACCCAGCCTTATCACTGCTAGAAGCAGCTACTGTCTGGAAAAACATGCAGTTAATTTCAGAGAGTGCAGCTTCTCAGAAGAGACTTAACTAAAAAGTAGTTACTAGAAGAAAATTGGTTCTGTCCAAGCCCAAACCAGGACAGGGACGGACAGACAGACAAAGAAACAGGGTGGAAATTCCCGGCAGTGTTTGTGCTGGAAGAGTGAATATAAACTTGTGCTGTAACATGGAGCTGCAAGATGGAAAGAGGAGGTTGATGTAAGCCCACATACAGAATGTCATTTCTTTGTGATATAAAACATTATGTGTCAGAGTCGTAGGGTGGCTGCAGGTCCTTCCCTCCTTCCTAATAATACCAGAACTTTAATTGTTTTTTCTTTCTGTAAATTGAAAGCCTCGGATGGAGCAGGGAATTCCCTAGTGCCCACCTGTCAGTGACAGGTTAGAATTATTCAGGACATATAGTTGAAACCTTCACCTGCCCTCTGGGGAAGGTCAGTCTTGAAAGCTGGTGGAGGATGGGGGGAAGGCTAGTCCGTGTCTTGGCAGTTGAAAATGTGCTCAAGCTGGAAACCCCACGAACACACAACTTTCACAAACCACAAGTGGCAGGTTTTTTGTATTGGAGTCGAGGAAGAAATTGGATTTTTCCAGTTGTAGAGCTCAAAAAAACAAGTAGCTCTGAAGTAAGTGGAAGTATCATCCACACAATGGCCAAGGAAAAGCTGTATGTCTAACGGGAACATAATCGAAATGGTCTATATAAGTATTTAAATGACCTCAAAGGACTATTGCCATTTCTGAATTTCATATTGGCATTTTATATTTGACAAGGTGACATTGTGTAAAAAATGTATTGTAAAACACTGCTGTGCTGTAGGAAAATGATTGAATGTAAATATTTCAAGATGCGGACCACTGTTCAAATGTTATCATAAATCTTTGCCATTGTTTTAGGGGATAATTCTTCATGCATATTTGAGTCGAATTGATAGAACAAGCCCCTGAAAGGGTAATCTGCTTGTTATTGCCTTACTACCACTAATAGTTTAATTTTGGCTTTTCAGGTACTCACCTCCACCTGTACATCATACATGATGATTTATTCTTTTTCATGACTAGCCGAGAAAAGTTTTTACTTTAGTTTTCAAATTAACACGATGTTTAATAGCTTTGTTCTTTCTTGAAATGAGCTTGCAAAGTAGCACGAGAATGTCTTTTTCCAGCTTAATTTTTTTTCTTTTTTACTTCTTTCAGATTTGGTAGGTTTACAGTAGCTGCACTGCAGTCCAAAGTAGAACAAAGTGAACGTGAAATGAACCGTCTAAGAAAGGCACTGGAAAGAAGTGATAAATACATAGAAGAAATGGAATGTCAGCTTTTACAGCTGAAAAATGCAGGCAAAGGAACCCAGGCAGCGAGTGCTGTTAGTGAGAGAGTGCTTTCCACAGGTGCTGAAGGAGCTGAGAGCAGTGAAGATACAACGTGTTTGAAAACTCAAGTTGAGGAGAAAAAGGCTTTGAGTACCAGTCAAGGTCCTGACAGTATTGAACAGCTGACAAGTGGTGGAACTTGTTTAAGCTCTTCTAGTCAAGATGGTTCCAATGGCTCAAATACTCAGTGTGCCCCAAAGAAAGAACTGTTTCCAGGGTGTCAGGGGGTTCTCCTGGATGAAAATACTACAAATATGGATGCCTGCTTAGACGAGCAGTGGAATAAAATTGAGGAATGTACCCCATATAAGGATGAAGAACTTTATGATCTTCCACCACCGTGCACTCCTTTTCTGTCTCTCAGTCGCCTCCAGCTGAACACTCCTGATGGAAAAGAAAATGCAGGGAAACCATCTACATTCCTGAGAAAACTGAAATTCGAGTTTTGTGACACTTCAGATGATTGCAGCAAAAATTCTCCAGAGCACAGCGCAAGCAGCTGTAATAGCAAAAGAAAGCTGAACTGTTTTACTACAGGAAAATCAGGTTTTTGGGGGACCTGCCCAACAAATTTTGCTGAGAACTTAGATTTTGATGAATCAGAGCAAAATTCAGTAGCCGGTCAGTCAGATGAGACATCAGCGAAGTCCAGTGATAAAACAAGTTCTTGCTTACCTAAAAGGTTACATACTCTCTGCTCTTCCGAAATGAATCGCACAAGAACCTCCAGTGAGGCATCTATGGATGCTGCCTACCTCGATAAAATTTCGGAGTTGGACTCAATGATGTCCGAATCAGACAACAGCAAGAGTCCATGCTATAATTTCAAGTCCTCCGATCTCGACAGTTCTTCAAAGTCGACGGAGTGCTCTAAGCTTCTGAATGAAGCAGAGAAGAAACTGGAGGAGATGAACGAGGAACAGAGTATGAAGTGTCCAGAGACGAACGATCCAGCAGTTGACAGAACTGGATGGAAACCTGCTATGTTTTCCATCCTCTCCCCATCTGACCTAGATATGAATGACCACTTTCCAGTGTTTACAGGCCAAAACGTAGTGGCTGCTGATATGAAACCTCCAAATTGTTTATTTCAAAGAGACTTTTCCCAGAGTTTACTATTCGCTAACTCACAAAGATTGTTTGAGGAACAGAAGTTCGGTTCCTGCTTTGTAAAGATGTCATCTGACAATCAGCTTAATCCTCCTTGGGTGTCTTCCTTTATAGCTGAAAGGAAAAATAAGAATGTTAGTCAGTCGACCAAGAGGAAAATTCAAAGCAGCCTTTCCAGTGCTAGTCCATCAAAAACCACCAAAAACTGACGGCTTGAAAATCAAACCTGACTCAAAAGTCATCAGCCTGCAGATGTTTAATATTTACAATTGGGTCATTAATTTTTAATGACTTTCATGCAATCTGATCCTGTCTTTTTTGACTATGTGAAAACTGAAGATTTCCTTGCCCATTGCAGGCTCTTTCCTAGGGAAGAACCATTCTAGATTCTTTTCTTTGGCTGGGCATTTTGTTTACTTGGGGGTTTTGGCTGGGTTTTTTAAGTTTTCAGGTTACATGATCTTCCAATTGTGAGCACAGCTAATGGCTCCCTTGAACAGGCCAGTATAAGTGGTGGTATCAGATCAGTCATTTATGTAAGAATTTGTTTTAAAGGTTACCTTTCCCACTCCTAAAGATTACATTTTGTGCATGTAAGGCAGCTACTGGCTGTATGTCCTGTGGACTCATGAAATTACTATAAAACAATGTCAGTTTCGCCATAAAACTTGCCTCCCAGAGGAAATGTTGCTGCTTGGACTGTTTCACTGTACTGTACTGAAACTCTTGTTTTAAGTGGGTGTAAGGTAGCAGCCTCTTTCTGTTCAGGATTACAGCACTTCAGATAAAAAACATCTCTTCTTTAACACTGCAAACATGGCTTGTATTTTGTGAAGTTAAGCACAATTTTTAATTTGGGTCCCAAAAAGCATTCTTATTCTAAATGGGTTCAGTATGCCTGTGTAGACCATAAAAATGGGTTTGTATGCTAATGACTTGTTTACCTAATGTGCACTGAACATTTTACATTAATACTGTACCATTTTACATTAATACTGCATGCTTTTCTATGTGAATTGAATAAAACATGTTATAAGCACTGTAATCCTTGATGTTGCCTCAAATATTGAATTAGAAAAAAGAGAATGGGGAAACTTTTTTTTTCGTAATTTGGAAAATATCTAGGTTCTGTAAAACAGAAATGTGAGCTTATTCACAAAAAAAAAAAATCTTCCTTCCTTCTCCTTGTTAGACGTATTACCATTCTGGTGTCAGCATCAATACAGTTGATGGAAATGGCTTTCGGCCTCTCTGGAGGTGACTCTTCCATAAAGTATTGCATAGGTCAACATAATGTGATGGCCTACTATAGGCAGGAGACCTAATTAAGCAGCAGAGCAAAATTGGTTTCTTTGCATTATTGTGTTTTAAGGATTTTTAAGGGCATATTTAATTGTAAGATGCAGGTTTTTCTTTCTATATAGCCCTCTGATGGCATTCGTTACAAGCAGACATCCTTGCTTCATCAATACCTATGATATGAAAAATCCATATGCTGCCTCTCATCCTTTTGAAAAGAGGGATAGCCACTTGGAAAATTGCGATAGACTGCCTCGTCTTTTGAAAAGTTAAGTCCTGTAAGCGATTTGACCAAGAACTGCATTTCATGTTGTAATGCCTGCATGCATTTGTGCAGTTGGTGTGTTTGTTCTTCTGTTTTTTGAGAAGCAGCTTTAACAAAATGTCATCATTCAAGCCGTACATGCGAGGACCTTTTCCTGGTGACAGGCATGATGGCATCGTGCTTTCATACACTGCTTTCAGTATACCACCTGAATTTTAATCTTCACGGAAGAATCTAGTCATTCAATTGTAACATATTTTTCAGAAATTACAGAGCGGGCAAAACCGTCTGGACGTGAGCTGCCACTCGATTTGTCTGGTTTTGCTAATAAGTCAAATGCTGCCTTGATTTAACTGTTTGGGAGAAGAGGCAAGGGCTTCTCAAACACGTCTCTAATACTTTCTGAAAACACCCTTGCATTGCAAAGGAATCTCAAATGTGCAGTAAATCAGTGTTAAGGTTGTTGTTTTGTTTCATTGTGGGTTTGGGAGGAGGTGCATTTATGGGGTTCGTTTTGTGCTCTAGTATACTTCTGGTACACAAGTAATTTTCAGTGATGGAAACATGAATACAACTGGTATCATACCTGAAATCAAACTAGAATAAAGGAAAACGTCGGGGTTTTTTTCATGCTACTTTCTAGTCCTTTGGGAGGAACACCACTTAGGGGTTTGCTCTTCAGTATGGATGTTTTGATCTTATGTGTCATGCAACTTGAATGGATAGACGAGCCGAGCCGAAGGTTAAAAAAAATGCTGAAGACCNACCTTTTCCTGGTGACAGGCATGATGGCATCGTGCTTTCATACACTGCTTTCAGTATACCACCTGAATTTTAATCTTCACGGAAGAATCTAGTCATTCAATTGTAACATATTTTTCAGAAATTACAGAGCGGGCAAAACCGTCTGGACGTGAGCTGCCACTCGATTTGTCTGGTTTTGCTAATAAGTCAAATGCTGCCTTGATTTAACTGTTTGGGAGAAGAGGCAAGGGCTTCTCAAACACGTCTCTAATACTTTCTGAAAACACCCTTGCATTGCAAAGGAATCTCAAATGTGCAGTAAATCAGTGTTAAGGTTGTTGTTTTGTTTCATTGTGGGTTTGGGAGGAGGTGCATTTATGGGGTTCGTTTTGTGCTCTAGTATACTTCTGGTACACAAGTAATTTTCAGTGATGGAAACATGAATACAACTGGTATCATACCTGAAATCAAACTAGAATAAAGGAAAACGTCGGGGTTTTTTTCATGCTACTTTCTAGTCCTTTGGGAGGAACACCACTTAGGGGTTTGCTCTTCAGTATGGATGTTTTGATCTTATGTGTCATTCAACTTGAATGGATAGACGAGCCGAGCCTAAGGTTAAAAAAAATGCTGAAGACAAAAGTCAGAAGCTTCGTATCTTGTTCTCAAGCGGGGACAAAGAGTGAGACATTTCGGGCCAAGTACTGGCTTTTGGTTTGGAACGGTCATGGGAGCACGTAGATCATCACCTACAGCCTCCCAGCTCTGTGCTGGTAACTTCCTACATTGTGACAAGAAACTTATCATGGTTACCCATAATTACTTGACTTCCAAACTCTCACACCCTCAGATCTCAACTGCAGATACAGTGAGCAGATTGTGGTTGCATCCAGTGGATGTAGGAGCATTTTATGTTTCACAAGTTGTAAAGCTGAAAACAGATCTGATTTTCATATCTTGGTCTTGTTTTGTTTGGCTGGGGTTTGTTTTGGTTGGTTTGGGGGGGGTTGTTGGGGGTTTTTTTTAATTAAGTGCCTTTAAAACAGCTATCGCACTCTAGATTCTGCATTTTGTTTGGTTAATATGGATTGTATTCCTTTTGGCTTAAAGTTTGACAGAGGGGTTGTTGCAAGATCAACTTAAAAATTTAAGCTGTATGTAATGAATGGTGATTCTTCAGTTAAAATTGTGTTGTCCATACGTGGGGTTTCAGTTCTCCAGGCTGCATTCGGTCAGTGGTGTGCTTGCTTAATCTCCTGCTGCATTTACCATGCTCTCTGAGTAAAAGGGCCTAAATGAGAGTTCGCTGCTGTTAATTTTTTATGATCGCTACCTAGTTATGTAGCAATGTAGGATTGGAATATACAAGATCTAAAACTTAACTATTACAATTTTGATTAAGACAATAGATGTTTCAGAGTGATGTAGAGATCTGTGATGTCTAATGATATTTAATAGCTCATAAAATTTTTACTTCATCTAATAATACCTACTGTAGTAAATACGAGGCACCTTACAGGTTGTAACACAGGAGAACGCTCCCCAGGAGTATTGCTAACACGGGAGGGTGGGATTGCTACCAGCCTCAGTTTGCTGCCAGAGAAATCTGTTGGGTTATACCTAAAAGGAAGAACGCCAAGGTCAGGTTTTAACTTTGTTATCGGCAGTTTTTCCTACACGCAGTCTGGCGAGTGATCTGCTTCTCCATGATTCCCTGAAGGCCTTGTGAGAGAGCACGGTTCTGCTTGCGATTGCTTCCTCAGAGGAGAGGCTGCTGGAACAGCTCGACCTACCAGCACCAGATACTGACTTGGACCGTGTTTAGTTTTGAATGTGCTTTATTGTTTCTTTTTAAAATATCTTTTAAAATGGGTCAAGGAGGACAATGCGTAGCTTGTATACAGAACACAAGGTGAGCTAACTTGCATGTCCTTTGCTTCCCCCTTCATTTCACAACTGTTTTCTTCACCAAATAATGCCATTTAAAGGCAATTTAAACCAGCTAAGTCTGATCCTAATTCTTGTACAGCATCAAAGTCCAGCCTCTGACTCCCAACAGCCATGGGCTTGAAAAACAGTCTTTACGCACCTCTTCTGTGCTGTGGTTGCATTATAATGTTATGCAGACAGTGAACATGACACTCCTTCCTTGCTGATTTTGGCATAGAACTGTCCCATGTTAATAGGCTAGGGGTTCTCCCTACTCCGCTCCAGGGTTTGGATGAGAGGAAAAGCAGCTCTGAGGGTAACTTGGTGTGGGAGTTCACGGTTATTCCAAGGATTTCCTGCAGTCACAGTCAGAGGTCATAAGCAATCCCATCTGGCTGCTAATCCAGGTCTGGCCCTTCCTGGACCTCGGTCCCTTGCAGCAGTCCTGCACCACTGTGAGGAGCCACCAGCTTGTCAGACCTGGCCTAAACGGGTGGCCTGTCTGTCCTGCCTTCGTGGGCCACCGTTGAGCTGCTGCCTCAGTGTCTGCTAGCTCTAACTGGAAAAAGCACCTTCATTAGCTGAAGGACAGAGGGAAAAGCACAGCTGGTGTAGGGCAAAGCCTGCGTGTGCTTTGACAGTCATGAATGTAGCGGGAGATGGCAGGGGAGGATGAATCTGGGCCGAAAAACAAATGAAGTTTAGTATTCCTGATTTTTTTCAGCTTTTCTCTTTAGAAAGTGTTATCTCCTCTCTCGTGCTCTTACAAGCGGTGCGGGTGCTGTCTGCTGTTTTTCAGAGAAGCCAGACGGATAATGTCAAAACCCATCGGGCAGCTGCTACTCACACCTGATGCTCACCAGCCAGGACATCGGGGGCCGGGCGCGGATGAGAGAGGTCCTTGTCCCTTTCCCCGGTCACTCTCCCCTCGAAGCACGTCTGAGGGCCGCGGTTGCGGCCGGAGCAGCGGGGACCGGCCGCTGGGCTGGGCGGCTGCGGCTCCGCCAGGGCTTCGCCGCGATCCGGACCTCACTGGGACCGGTGTCAGTGACGGTTTTTTTCCCCCGGCCGGCTTAGGGGTGGCTTCAAATTTCGCGGAGGGAAGCGTTGGCGCTGGCTCGCAGCCGCTGGCAGGACGGCGGCGCGGAGTCCTTACCCGGTGCCCGGCGGGCGGCGGGGGGACGCGCCTGCCACCATCCCCTCCCGCCCGGGGCTCCTGGGCACCCGCCTCCACCGGCTCGGCTGCGATTCAGTTAATCAACCGTCCCGGGCACCGCCGCCGGCCCGTCCGACCCCGGCTACGAGAAGACGGCGGGGGGCGGCCGGCGCTGCCCTTCCCCGGGCTCCCCCGCCCCACGCCAGCCCTCGTCGCCCGGGTTTTCCCTGCCCCC
>VZSC01001708.1:0-14403 GCA_013398225.1 Steatornis caripensis | reverse complement strand
CCCCCCACCCCGCCCGCCCCGGGCCCCCCCCATGCCGCCCCCGCCACCCCCGGGGCTGGGCGGAGGGCGGGCGCTCCCGGCGGCACCGCAGGGCTGATCAAGGTTAGCACCTGCAAAAAAAAAGGGGAAAAAAACAAGGAGATGAGAGTTATATTCAGAGAGAGGTAAGGGAGAGGAGGCGGCAGTGCTAAAATAAGAGGGGAAAAAAAAAAACCAAAATGCAAGAAAATTTACAGTGAATTCACACAGGTGCCCACTGCTTGCACTGAGTGCCTTGGAAAGTTGGGCTCCTCCCCACAGGGGCATTTCCCACCCCTGGATACGGCACAGCCTGTGCCTACAAATCCAGTTACACACCACGCACCTCGCTGTTCCCCAAACTTAACCTTTTCATTGAACCTCATCCCGAAAAAACCACCCCAAGGAGCACACTTCCCTCCGCCTCCCTCCCCAGGTAAATCTCTCAGGCTTTTTCAGACCTCGAATGCTGCAAGAACACATTTTTCCAGTCACAGAATCACAGAACGGCAGGGGTTGGAAGGGACCTCTGGAGAGTCGGGCTGATTTTTCACATCCTCACCCTACAAGCATGGATTAGGGAAGTTAAATCCTCACTGGAAGAGGCCTGCAGCTGTTTCCACCACTGTCACAGATTCACTGGAAAGATGCGCTCCTGCAACTTGGTTTGCCTATGGAACTTACACTCACCCTCTAACAAAGCAAGGCTTACAGCGAAAGTTGGTATTTTACTGGAATAACTGATGCAGGTGCAGTGAACAGTCAGGTAACACAAGCCCTTCTCCACTGCCTAAAGCACTTTTTCTCCTCCCTTACTACAGCTATGACTTTTATAAAAAAGGGATTAAAACTTTCCCTACAAACCTTTTGTAAACTAGATCCTTCAATTATCACACCTGCAACAGCACTACTGCTTTGTGGAAAGCCACCGCCGTAGCTTTGGTCACCTGTATCATCATAACATAACCGGAAGCCCCTTTTGTTTTTTAAGGCAAAAAAGACATTCTCGGGTAGAAGAGTCTCCCCATCAGCCTGGCAAAGCAGACTGGAGAGTGCTCCACCTCATGGAGAGTTAACTGTTTCCACAGGCAACTTCCTGAAATGTGAAGACAGAAAAAATAAAATACAGCAACAGAAGGTTAAAATCAACAGCTCCCATCATCTCGGCGTGCTTTCATCCAAGCTACTGTTTGCTACTTACACAAGAGGAGGTTCGTGCGCGGAGCTTCATTCGGCCCAGCCTTTGGCTATCGGCAAATTGCTCACATGAGCTGCAAAAAGAACACAGCCTTCGAATCGTTTTCAGTGTAACAGGAATCAGACGAGGAGTCTGTCATAGGTTAAACAATACTCTATTGGACCTGGATGCCAACTTCATCACACCTTAGCATAAGCTCTATGTACTTCTAAATGTTTAGCTTCTTTTTTAAATAAGTTTGGTATGAATATGCTTTATTCACGATTTGACAATGTAGTTATCCTCTTCACAAGCACATTCAAAGTGCTAAGTCTGCAGCGCTTACAAGTCTTAAATCTGCATTTTGTAGTTTTCACCTGGAGGTAAAAAAGAACACTTTAAAAACAGCAATAGCTGGTACTGCCGCACCCGTATGCCCATCAGAAAGAAAAATCAAGACATTTGCTGTTATTTTGACCACGGGGACGGAAGCCAGGAGAAATTAGAGACGGAAACAATCTTGGAAATTAGCTAGCCCATCTGCCTGCCGATGGAAAATTGAGAACAAACAGCGCTCCACAGCTGCTCCGGGCCACTCCCATTAAAATCAGCTAAACAGCCCTGCTAAACCATTTTGGCTGGGGTCAGAGGATGGTTTTGGCTACTGGATTCCTGAACTAAGCCCACCCTCATTCCCCGGAAACAGGATGTCAAGCCATAGCTCTAGAAAGGTCTCAGAGGGATTTAGCATACTGTGTCCATCACCTGGTTCTAGCCAACATCTTTTCCTGTTTAAGCCATCTAAGTCAATTCCCAACCAACCAATCCTTTTTCCTTGCCTGCTCGGAGCCTCTCCCCTAACCACAGAGTCTGTTCCAACATCATCATCTTAGGCATTTGGGTTTTCCCCACTGCTCAGAAGGGATCAGAGGATCCGATGAAGCTTTTGAGTATCTTTTTTCTTTACGACAAGGCTGACAACACCTCGCTTTAGCTCTTTGGAAGCTAAGAGCAGATACATCAAAACCAGCACAGTAAGGTGGGGAAAAAGACAAGATGCTGTCATGAAATAGGCAGCGGGAAATATCTCTGCCACCGCTTGGTGCAAGGCTCCCTTCTACACCAGGAATGATCCTCTCCCTACAGAAAGCAAGGCTCCCCTTATGGGACAGCAGAAGAAATCTTAACAGAAGATTCACTACTGCGAAGCCATGGAAAGAATTCAAGTCCAGACTGATTTAACGGGACTGAATCAGTCTGCGTGGGCCACTTCAAACAGAGTCAAACAGAACCGGAGGCTCAGTTTAGGTAACTTCTTGTCATCACCAACAGCCAGGCCTGTAAAGTAACAAGCAGCAGAGACATGGTGGCGTGCATGTATTCTCCATCATCAGGGGCAGGGAGGCGAGACAGAAGGACGGCATTACCTTCCTCAGCAGCATTCACAGAACTAGTAAGGTTCACAGTACTCCGTCCTGCCCTCAGACAGGGCCAGTGGGAATGTAAAGTCCTAGAGCAGCCCTGGATCCCCACTGCAGGACCACAGCAGGCAAATTCCTCTGGGCGGCAGCTGTTCCCTCTAACACACTTGAAAATTGTCTTCCCAAGAGTAACCCAGCACCTATGTCATGCAGATACAGTACACAATCTTTCAAAGAAGTCCGCTCTCTTGTGCTCTAGTGCCTGTAGAAAGCCCTGGATTCTCTCTTCCCGCATGGCGGTGCATTTCTGCAACAGCGTCCGTCGGCGCCGAGAGTCTCCGTGGGACGTGAACCCCTCCTGCTGCAGCTTCTTTGTCACATAAGCCTGATCCCTTTCCATCTGTTGTCGCCTCCTTTCCTCCATGTAGAAGTCTCTGGCCTTCTAGAGTGAAAAGCAGTACAGCGTTAGCACTTTACCAGGCCTTTTGGCTCATCTGCGCTACAGTTGCAAGGCAGCAGAGGTTATGAAGGAATCGCCTCTGCTTGGCCATCAATCTGCAGGTTAAAAGAAGTGTGGCTTTGTGTGCGCCTCCTCCACTTTTGAGGCAGCTTGCTTGCTTATAAAAAAATACAGGCATATCCTTCTGGACTTTCTCTCCCAAGACATAAGTCTGCTCACAGCATTAACTCCTAGTTAAAATAGATAAAGGTCACAACAGATTGTGGAAAAACTCTCAGATATCAGAATCAGAGAGGAACAGTGTACTAGAGGACTTTTAAAACCACAGACGTGCACACAAGCTATCCTCGCCAGTGTCATCACAGAATCTTTGATCCTATTCGCGTGGCAGCTGAAAGGTTTTAGGGGATTCAGAACAATGATTTATAGGGCAATTCTTTGAGCTGATGATCAGGTATTGAACTAATCAGCTTCAGCATAAAAGCAAGAGTGGGCTCAGCATTCCCAAATGCCTGTGATCTAATAAACATACTAGCTCAAGACATAGCAGGATGGGCAGGAGAAAGGTACAGGCAGTAGCTATCCTTGCTTACTCTTCAAGTATCTGAAATATTTTTGCAGAACATAACTTTTGGATTTCTTCTTATTGCACATCTTCTAGCCTGCAGCCTCCAACAGCAAAAACACATCTGCATGCAGGAATATTAAGCTTTCATTTTTAAAGAGAATAAAACTGGTCACTATGACATAACCTCACACATACACAATTAGGGAGTGCTGGCCTTTCAAACAAGCACAAAGAAATAACGATTCTAATGAGAGCCTGACTCACTCTTCACCACACTCTCCCCGCGCCCAAGTCAGTAGTCTGTGCTGTGGCGCTGTGCCTTAGCTTTTGTTGTGCTGGGAATGAGAGTAAAAATATCCCCAGCTACAGAAAGCCCACTGAATTGATAGCACTCCACTGCTGTAGCTCTGCTTATTTGAAAAGCAAAGATCATCAGCCTGTTCAGCACAAGACTTTCACCCTTGGACAAAGTGAAATTCTGTCTGTTCACCACAAAAGACTCTACCGGAGCACTTCCATAGCGCAGGCTTCCCAGCCAACATCTGTGTTCTCTCTCGCGGTCTACCATGTACCAAAAGCAGGTTATAGCTGATCCTGCAACTAAATGGTGAGCAACAACCAGCTAGCAGACTCCCTTGAGCAGCAGGCTAACTGGAAAACAAGGAAGGTGGTCATTAAACGTGATGCTGTTTGAGTTGATGGAAGGAAGATATCTTTTGTCAAATCAAGTCTTTTTACGTACCTTGTCAAACCTTCCATCCACCCGCCTATCCACACCGTAACTTCCTCCAGCGTCCTGAGCACAGCAGCACTCTCCAAGAGCAGACACAGCTGCTGTCATCTATTCTGGCTTCTCGGCAAGTCAATCCCCTAACCCCACCATCCTCATTGACAAGCACCCCTTCCACCAAGGCAATTTGTTTCATGAGCTCCAGATACTGATGAATTTCAACATCGCCTACTTCAAATGCAAAAAATCTCAGCTCCTAAGTCTCAGCAGTTCCTCTGAGTGAGAAGTGCTCCCTTCTGCACAACTGGGCTGCATCCCTTGAAGAAAGGGCAGCCTTATATACTGCAAAGTGGGTCTTACAGCAAGAAAACTTACCAAAGAACAAATCTGAACGATACGAAACCTTGACAATAGCATGGCATGAACACACAGAGCCACGAATGAGAACTAAGAAAAGATGAGACTAGCTAGGAACAGAAACAGCATTTGTTACCCATCAGAAATTAGCACTAGGAGCAAAGTCAGAACAGTGACCTTACTGTTCAATACTGTTCAAGACAGAGGCAAAGCTAATGTCAACGACAAACACTACTGCCTTTTTGCTTTCCTCTTCATGCAGAAGGTGAATTGCCATTACTTGTATTAATACAATGAATTGCTGGTAGGAAAAGGGCAGACTTGGGTCAGAAACAGAAATAAAAGAGGTTAAGGACATGGATAATTTGGATGCTTCCAGACTGACTGCACCTGATTAAATTCACCCATACTCACGACTGTCTATAATCTCTTTGACAACTCTCAGAGGTGAGCAAGGTCCCTGAAGGTAGAAAAGGGCAATATGATGCCCGTCTTTAAAAACAGAGGATCCAAATAATTAAGAAACAGACGCACTCAGCACGCAGATATAGTGGGGGTAAGAGTCACCACACTGAGTTCCTCCTCCTGCCAGTTACTGCTGTCTCCATGCTACAGGCTGCTGCCCCCCAGATTTCCCCATCAAGAGCTCCAGCTCCCAGACTTGTTTTGCTCAAAAATAGCCAGATTACTATGTCACTACCGAGTTGGCCAGATTTATCTGAACCAGGTCAGGGAGAGTTCACAACAACAAATCTAAGCAGAGAGGAACAATGACAACAAACAATGACAACGAGCAATAGGAACAATCTCTTCCCTAGGCACACCTGGACCCACCAGGAAGAGGACCCTTGTCCACAGTCTCACAGCTCAGGCAGCCTCACTTCAGCTCCCAGAAAGGGAACTCTAAACCCACTTGTTACAACCCTAAAAACAATAGCAGAGTTCAAGGAAGAGCATGAAAACTCTCCCTGCTCATTCCAGAGTGAACTCAGCAGTCTTTGCTTAAAGTGCTTTTGAGTTAAACTGGCTGATTTTACCCTGCAGCAAATCAGGAATGCTTACTTGTTCTGTCCTGTCAGCTGAGGAGTGGGGACAGATACTTCCAGCTGGTGGAATGAGCAATGAGTAACAGAGACAGCGGTGACTTCAAGCACTTTAGATATTCCCAAAAGTAGAGGAATCTGGCCACGGGCTAAGATGTTGCAACAAGCCACATGGGTACAGGAGAAGCAACACATCTAGCATTAGCTGCTACTGAAACAAGATCTTAACAAACAGCACTAAGTGAACAATACCTCTGTTCCCTGTGTGCACTCTCTCACCTGGTCTCCAGCACGCTGCGCTTTCCATCTCCCTAGGGCTCCCTTACCTGTAAAGCACTGTAGTTCATCTGGAACCGAAGGATAGCCTCACACAAGTTCCAAAAGGAATATTCTGGCCACAAGACTGACTGAAACACCAGGCATGAATGGGACGTCTGCAGAAAGCAAGATCACCAACAATTTAATCATCTAGCAAGGGAAATGTCATGAAGATACAGCTCTATAGGTCAAACTATGCCAGTTTCCCCACAAAGATTTTACCTGGGCTGTGTTATCAGATTCTACTGAAAATGAAATAAATACCATCCAGGAGAGTTTGAAAGTGCACAATGTAGAGTCTTTCTAATTAGTTTTTAATGCTGGGACACTAGTCTTCCGTTCCTGTAAAAATACCAGTGGAGTTCTTTCTAATGCTCTGTTGGTCTTCACAGAGGTATTTTTAATAGCTTAAGCATCACAGACATGTAAGAAAACTAAAATAGCAACACTGGACTACCAAAGGCTGAGTTAAGGGAATAACAGATGAAGTGAAGATCAGGACATGACATTTAAGCCATTCCCCAAATGACATCTCGTGATATTCCTTACTGCCCACTCATGGCATTTAACTGCTTCATGAATTTAAGAGTTGTGGTGCACTGAACATATCCTAGAGCTGAAAGATTAAAGATTTCAAGTTAAAACCTATTTTTGCCATCAAGTTCCTCAGAGTTTCAGACAAATGCGTTCCTAAGACCATTACTACAAAAATCTAACACTTAAAAGGACTCTGCATGACTCTTAAAATTGTAATGCTACAGAAAATGTTAGTGTCAATTCTATCCACATACCACCACGAGGACATTCTCTTTGACATCAGAGAATCATCCTGAAAGCACCATTTCCTCCTACTTTGGAGCTGACAGGACACACATGATTGCTAGCAAAGGGAATTTTGCACCAACGCTCTGGCATGTGAGCTGGCAGAGTAGGAGCACAAGCACATTCTCCTCTACCGCTTCTGCTGCAATCCACAGCATGGGAGAGGAAGCACCACACCAGCCAGACTCACGGAGCGCTGCCCTCTTCAGTCATGCTTCACAAGCTCAGTCTGCAAGGCATCTCTGCCAGGACTACCAGCAAGAGGAATGTTACTTCGCAGCACTGATACCCATCCAGGGTATACATGTGCCCAAAAATACAGGGAAGAGAGGGAGATGCCTTGGTAGGTAACTCAGGCCAGACAACTTCTGTGAACCTGCCAATTAAATAAGCTGGAATAGGAACATTTTATGTGGTTGCTTAAAGGCAATTGGGTTTTGGCTCCAAACCGTACACGTAAAACAAAACGTTAGCTTTAAGTAAAGCAGCTTGACTCAAACGTTCTCCTGCAGTTTGGCGTACAAACAAGTCAATATTGCCTAGCACAGGAGAAAGAGAAACGGAAGCAGCTTTGGATACTGCCACTGCAAATAATGAACTGTGTATGTGTTAAGAACTCACTATGTTTTAGTTTAGCAGCCTAGTCACACTGATTTGACTTTGCCATCCTTAGGATCCATCTTGCAGGGTCTTGTTTCATTATGAAAGTCAAATACATTTCTAAACTGTGACAAGTCAGGCATGTACATTACGTGTATGTTATAAGGTTACTCCTCCAATACCTACAGCTGACATGTGACAAACATCTCTCCCAGGATCTAGAAATCCTTCCTGGGATTTCCTCATACCAGGAAATGTATTGCCCGGTTAAATTAATCAAAGCCAGGGATTTACCAATCAAATGAGGAATTACCTAAATGTGAGAAGAGGAGCAAAAGGATGAGCAATTCATGACTTCCTTGACTGCTGTCAGCTAGAGTAACCTGTGATTTCTTACTAAGTGTTTTCAGGATGATACCATTTCAGATTTGTGCTGCAAGGTCAATCACAGAACTGCAAGAAACAGATTTCTCAGAGGTGCCCCAGCACCAGCAGTTACCCTGGCAGAGAGAGTTTAAGAGCCCTCGTGTCAGCTCACACGTGGAGTCAGTAGAACACTCTCTGACACAAAGATGGAATATTTCAAGGAGAAAACAAAGACTTTACCTGCCAGAGCAAGAAATCACTCAACCGAACCTCTCCAGAGGTTCGAATCAGGAGGTCTGGGTCAGGGGAGTTGTTGGTGTACAGACACTTATCGAGCAACGATTCAGACACATCACTAAGAAAGACAGACGCATCTTATTAAGATCACTTTCCTGACACGACAGAGGTGGCACTACTAAATCAGAATTACTGAGGGGGTTTTTTTACAAACACAGGATTGCAGATTAAAATTGGTTGGTGGAGCTGTACCATAGCTAGTCATAACTTGCTTCTGATGGACACTGCTGTCTGCTCCCCAGGCTATTTCAAACGCCCTTTCAGCTCCCAGGGCACCCCTTCATACTCTTTGAAACACAATACAGTGGTGGAACCAGACTGTGAGGACTTCCATCTGGAGCAGAGTGCTAGCTACTCCATCTCCTCCAGGGTGGAGGAACAGTTCAGTATTCATGATTCATCTGTCATTTGACCTCATAGCTAAGACTGCCAGCCAAGCAGCCAATCGTTGTGGCATAAAATCTGCCTTCACATTTAAACTAACTTAAGACACAGACCTAATTTCTCTTCTGTCTTGGTTGTGTATCTGTCACCATGGTAACTGAAATAATAAAAACCAAACATTGCATAGTAACTTTAAGTCATTTGTTCCAGTCAGACTGGTTTAATGAGATCTGTTTCAAAGCCACTTGGCTTCTGAGAGGTTGTTAATAAAGCATAGGTGGTCAGACAGGCAGTCTTCACCTACGAAGCCTCACACAGAAAGACAAGAGTTACCTGGGTTCGAGCAGTCCTTGTTCCACCCCCCATGCCATCTCCCTGACAGCATTACTGATTTCATGTCTCGATGTGTATGCAAAGCAAACATTTAGAAAGCATCTGAAAAGAGGAGAAATATGTGAAAGACTAACCTAAGGAAGGTACAGTAGATGGTAGAGAGAAGAATATCTACAACAGTTATGTATGCTTGTAGGACAATGGAAAAAAAAAAAAAGGTGCACCACATCTGCTGAGTCTCAGCCTTGAGGTAGAAGAGGAAGACATGAGGCATCAGCTACTTTAAACTGTGTGTTACTTACTTGTTGTAGTTCCTAGTTGCCAGCACAGCTCGGGCAATCAGCTCCTGAATATCCAAGGGTAGAAGTGGCAGGTCCCCAAGGACACGGATACACACACCATGCTTCTTCAAGCTCTCCCTACACCCAACAACAAGAGTGAGGACTACAGAAAACACATCAGTCTCTACTGCAAAAGCGCCTTGTCTGCCTTGCATAACGTCCACCAAATGAAAACAGCAGGCATGTAGCAGGCACAGCTTCAGCAGAACTGATAACTAGAAAAAGCCATAATGACCAAATGTTTTTCAGGTGTTGAAAGCTGGCTTAGATTTGATCATCCCAAACCATTCCAGAAAAAGAAACTGATCATTCCCTATACTAGTTCCTGAGGTACAGACATAACCAAAGGACTAGATCACAGATTAGGCATTCCTACCTAAAGTTATGAAAATCCATATGGAAAACTTAGAATACAACCATAAACTCTGGGCACCTATAACTCATCAAAAATTATGACAACTAACAGTCACTCACCGAGTGGCGCAAATACTTTCTGGTGTAAGGAGAGATTAATTTGTCAATGAAGGTGGATGGGGGTGGTGGGGTGAACGTCAGATGAGACAGGAAATCATCCATGCCTGCTACAGCATTACTGCGAGCAGACAGGACACCCCATGGGATCTTACAGATTCCTGCTGCTCTCTGACTGGTGGTACAAGCTCCGTGATAAAGGGCTGCACTGGGTAGAAACCAGGGAAATGGCCTCTCTGAATCATAGCGTACTGCAGTGCTCAGACAGCCCTCATCTTCCCAACTTCTACTCGCGCCTACACCCTATCCTCTCCCTCTCATTCTTCCAGCTGCATCCCCTCACTGCCTTTCAAGTTTACTTCAACTGGACAAGCCCCCTTCCGTACATCACTCTTCGCACCAGTCAGGCATGGTGAAACAAGCATATCCACTGAGCAACAGGGCACTAACACCTCTCCCTGCCCACTCTGATCTAGTACTAGTTCNGCTGCATCCCCTCACTGCCTTTCAAGTTTACTTCAACTGGACAAGCCCCCTTCCGTACATCACTCTTCGCACCAGTCAGGCATGGTGAAACAAGCATATCCACTGAGCAACAGGGCACTAACACCTCTCCCTGCCCACTCAGATCTAGTACTAGTTCCATCTAGACACAATACGTGAACTAGTTCTCCAACTCCAACAAGTGACTTGACACACCGTGTACCCATATGTAGAAGTCTCAAGTTACCGCACAGTAAGTTGCCAAGAATTTAAGACAAGGCTTTGATGCTTCATGCAAACAAGGCATCTAGCACTCCAGTGCTAAAGAGGAATTTCTAATTGTGCTGTGCTCATCTGAAAGCTGTACTGTCCCAACTGTTTGGATGGGACTGTTGCACAGTAAGCCATAGGATACAGACACAAATCTAGTGTGCTTGGGGACTGTGCGTGCTCAGGAGCTGTACATCCCACCCAGGTAGGCAGAGTCCCTCAACATAAATCTTTAGCTGGAGGTGGAGAACAGCTTCCTTCATTTAATCCATTTTCACAACTTCGAACATCCCTGTAACCCCTCTTAATCATGTTCTTCTTCAGTTCCACCCTGTGGGATACAGACACGAGAGGATCCTTACTGTTCTTCCAGTAGGCGGCTAAATTTCTGTCTTGCCAGATCCATTAGTCCATCCACCTCCTCCTTGGAGCGTTTAAAGTTCTCAATACTAAAGGCATAAACAGTGACCTCCTGAATGCCCAGATTTAAGCACCACCGTAGTGTCTGCAAGAAGATAAAATATAATTGAAAAAAGTCAGACAAGCAGACTCAGACAATCAGACAGGGCAGCAAGACCCAGCTTCTCCACTGCAAAGACCTTCCTGCCCTTTCCCTCTGGATCAAAAGAAACAACCATCAAGAGCTTACAATGAAACCCACTTGATCAGAATTTCAGATTCACCTTAAAGACCAGGAGGAAGATGTCACTAACTAAGGATGTGAATCCACAACAGACACGGGACTAATCCAGCCAGGGAAAGCACTTCAAGCACTTCTTGTAGATAACCTAAGTTATGTAATATTGTGCACTTCAAAACCTTTTCAAAGAAATTCAACCGGCTTCACAGAATTAAAAGCTTCAACATCTGCAAGGCAGATATTTTAATCGATGCCCTGGTTTGAGCTAGGACAGAACACAGAAGGGGAGGGAAAGGGTTAACAGAGAGCATCTGTCCTCCCTTTAATAGCCGGCCCAGCTTTAACCTGCAGACAATCAGTGTAAAACAGGGGGGGTGCGGGGGGAATTAGCTAATTAGAATGACTTTGCAAGATAACAGGAAGAGAGAGAGAGCGCAGCTGAAGTTGGGAAGCCTGATGACTAAGGTCAGCTCCAAGCACAGGCCTGGCTCCAGTGAAGAAAAGGAACACAATATACCAGTCAAGCAGTGAACACAGCTCAAACTTTCAGTGCACAATGACAGCAAACATCCTTCCCACCTGTGCCAGCTTATCAAAGCCTTGCGAATGCCCCTGCTGTCTCTCCACATGGCACTTTTGGGCATAACGGCGATTGCCATCCATGATGAAGGCGACATGATTGGGCATTGGACCTGCCTAGAAAATAAGGAGAAACACAACAGAGCGGAAAGCGAACAGCCAAGCTGGCATCTTGCATCACAGAGAGTTGAGTCCTCCTGTTCCTGGCAGCACCACCTACTTGTAGGAGGGTGGTGCGTATCAACCAGCTTCAAGTCTGGAGCTGGAAAGAGTAAGATGCTAATTAGCTCTTTGCTAACCCCAGTTTAGGCTCTCTACAAAGCCTGTCAGTATTGACAATTGCCTAACCTGAAGAGTGACTTTGCCGTCCCTGTTTCTATCGCGTGACAGAGAACTGTAGTACTCAGGAGAAAGAGCAGCACTGCCACAGCTACCCCTGCAGCTACAGGGGAGGGTGCGCACAGTTTTATGCTGCCGTAGTTGCAAGTCTTTTTTATTTCAGAGTTCAAGGGCATTTTCACTGACACAATTAACTTCAGAGAAAACAACAACAACAAAAAAAGTGTCACGAGACTTTCCCCCACTTAAGAGGAGTATTCCTTTCCACTGACCTCACTAGGTCTGCACAGACACTTTTGTGAGAAGAGCAGCATCACCAGTCTAAAGACTCTGCTGAGCAAGGACAGAATTTTCCTGGAACTGGTGAGTTATTATTCTACTCAGCAGAAACTCAGTTTCATATCTTAGACTCATAACCTAACCATCTTGCTTCTCTCCCTCCTCCCATGCCCTGCCTTCATCAGCAAGGGCACAAAACATGGAAGCCTGGGAGTGTTAGCTCATTATTGGCAAGCACTGCCTGCAGCTCTGCTCATTTGCAAGACTAAACTTACGTAATTTTCCATCCTCGAATGCCGTTTAGGGATGTACATCCAGCGCCAGCATTAATACGTACCCTTGCTGGCAACACTGTATTTCTAGAGCAGAGCAGTCACAGGCAGTTCCACTCTGAACCCTGATGAACCTGCCAATTCTTTACCGCAGGTAACCAAATTCATTCCTTACCTTAATGATGTTGGCACAAAATCTCTCTATGATGGTCAGCTCGCCTTCTCTGATCCACGACATGTCTTACCCAGAGCTCCTTTTCTTTTTCAACGGGAAGATGAAGATAAAGGAGTTAGAGGTACAGAAGATTGTTTGAGCCCAAAGCAATGCTACACACCATCCCCTTGGAAAAACAGGCTTTGACTAGCTGCTTTGGAGTCCTTTTCATCATCTGTACAAGTAATTCGATAGGCAGACAGTGGGGGAGCTCAGAAACGAGCTCTGGAGTGTTCCAGCTGTGTGTCACGAGAGTGGATTCTGCACTAGCTGGTAACAAGAAAAAAGCATTACTGAGTCTTCCAGCCGAACTAGCTGGTGAGTTAGAAGAGAGCCACAATTTGGGCTACCACCAGGCAAGTCACAGGGAGCACAAACCAGCCTTCAATGCTCTTGTGTTGGAATCCCTTCAAATAAAGCAACTGTCTACATCACCAGCTACCCTGCACTAGTGTCAGCAGTGATAGTTCTTCTCCTTCACAGGTAGAGAACGTTAGCCTCTGGAGCTGTAAAAACACTGGGTTTTTTACCACATTACCTGCACCTCAAATAATAATATGTGGTTTGATCTAACTAGTTTGCTGAACTTCCACATTAATCTTCAGTTCTCTCAGCCAGGAGCCCTGAGAGATGTGGGCAAAGCAAGTATAAAGAGAGAGCTGAGGGGGCAACAGTCCACATCCAACCACCTGGTACACATCTAGGGACCGAAGCAGATTCAAATTACACCGATTGCATTCATTTTCTGTACCGGCCTTCTCTGCCTCTTCCCTCAGGAAGGGATGTCTAACCGCAGATGCAGCCGCAAAACATTAAGGCAAGGAACTGCTGAACCTCGGGCTCTGCTCCTGAAGCTCTTAACGCTCCCCTTGAAGAGCTCAGGCTGAAAACACATCCTCTTCCAACGCCACTCGGCTGTTAACAGCAATCAAGCCTTTTAGGTAGGATTTCACACAGTCACCTTAAAAAATAACCTTCCCAAAGAAGGCCCTGGCCTAGCAGCCAGCCACAGAGCACCCAGACAGGACGGGACCCGCTCGCGCCCGGCCCGGGGGGCGCAGCCACGAGGCTTCACGGCCCCCCCGGCCGCTCTCTCTCCGGGAGGCCGCTCTCCCTGCCCGCGGCCCCGGCTGCCGCCCACCGCCGGACCCCGACCACCCCCTCCGGGGCAGACAGGCCTGAGACAGCCTCTCCCCGGCCTCCCCCGACGGGGGCGGCGGGGAGCGGACGCCGGATCCCCCCGCTCGGGGTGGGGACGGGGCGTCCCTCAGGCCTCCCCGGCTCCGTGACGGGAAGGAAGCGGGGGACGGAGGGGGTGAGGAGGACGGAGACGGACACGGACCTGGTGGAAGGAAACCCCCCACCCCCGAGGGGCCGCCCCGCAGCCCCGGTGCCCTCCCCGCCGCCGCCCGTTACCTCGCCCGGCGGCGCCGCCTCAGCCCCCGCCGGAGGGTGACGTGCCCTTCCGCCTGCGTCACCCCCGCGCGCCCACGGCGGGAGGCGGCGCGCAGGCGCCGCTGAGCGGGGCGGGGTAGTGGGGGCCGGGGCTCGCGCGCATGCGCAGGCGGCGCTGTGGGGCGGGAGGGCGGTAACGGCGGCCAACAACAAGAGTGAGGACTAC
>VZSC01001707.1:83640-130592 GCA_013398225.1 Steatornis caripensis | reverse complement strand
TTTTTTTTTTTTTTTTTTTTTGGAGCTCTTCGTAATATAGGTAATAATAACTGTAGCAGATATTATTGTACCCAAAATATATATCACACAGATCAGGGGCTTAGAGTTCCTGGTCCAGAAAGATCATGCTTAGATGGTGAGGTTTTGCACCAATGATTCCTATTTGTCTTTTGTTCTCCTATCAAATAGTAACTTTAATAGCAGTTGAGGAAAAAAACAGCCAACAGCAACAATACGAGAGCAGTGTGAGGTGAATATCCGAATGTAAAACCCCCGTGGAGATTCGCCCTACAAAACCAAGCGCCTCCCAAAACCGCATAACTAAATAACCATTGGCAATGACCACCTCCTCGCCGGAGTGATTTTCTTTTTAAGTCAAATTTCTACCTGGCTCCTTATGTAGGCTTCCTGGCTCTGGGTATAAGTTGCAGGGAGTCCTTTTCTTGGTGTTAGGAGCTGGTTTAAGGGTGTTAAAAGCCAGCTCCGGTTGTAAGAGGACAATGAATTAATGTGCTGCTGGAAAGGGTCCCTGCTAACCTGAGGGGCTCGCTCCCCATCAGCGAGGCTTTGTCCATATGGGACCACGCTGCTGGATTTTATTTCAGCCCCATGCTTTGCCTCTGGAGACCGAATGCAATGCATCGCTTTGGGCTGGCTTTTAGCGAGCAGTCCTTTTCCACCGGGAACGGCGTGGATAAAGGCACAAACGCTTTTTCGTGGACTCGTGAATTTAGCATGGAAGCCAACTCAACAAACGTCCACATTCGGTATCTGCTGGCCACCAGCCCCACCACCTCTCAGTGCCTGGGATCACGAGCCCTTGGTCTGAAGATATTTATCACCTTTTTACGACTCTGTTTTAAGGCAGCTAAACATCTGTGGAGATCTAAATTTCCAACCATGTCAGGACAGAGACCCCCACCCCGCTGCAATGGGTCTTGCAGCCACAATGCCTGACAGCAGCAGGGACAGGCGAGGGCTGGGCAGCTGCTTGGACAGTCCTGCGGCATCAGGTCTGCTGTCGATGTGAAAGAGGAGGAGAAGATGGCCCACGGTGATAAGCTCCCAGGAAATTTCTATGGTGCCTCCTACTCTTCTCTGTCCAGACAGCTCCAGCTCTGCTCCGGGATCTTATCTCTCTGTATTACTGCACCTCTCTGGCCTCTCTCCTACAGCGTCCTGCTCAGCTTGGTGCAAAACACAGTCCTAATTGCACTGGCCTGCCCCAAAGATCTGATCCCATCTGCCCTCTCTGACTCCCGTCACTGGCTTCACTGGTTTTATCACCTGTTTCATTTAAAGTTTTGATGCTGCCTCTTCAAAGCCAGGCAGAGGTCATCCCAGCCCCAGCTCCTCTGCTGTTACTCCCTTTATTTTTCATTTGGGGATTAAAAAAAAAAAGAATTAACAACTTTTAATCATTCAGCTTCTTCTCTTGGATACATGGAGCCACCGAAATGACTGGGAAGTCCATGTGAGTCCAGCCTCTGCAAGTGCATGAAGCCCTGAGCTTGGAGATCCACCAAGAGGAAAACGCCTCCCAAGAGCAAATCACCACTTGGAGTCAGCCACAGTGGTTTCCAAACCAGGCTGTGTGCTTGTTTACAAAGCTTCTGTTTTGCAAGATGTTCAAATAATCGGAGACAAACAGGAGTTGGGGTTAAACCTCCCAATCTGCCATTTATCTGAAGAATCGCTTTCCCACTGCGATGCAACCACCGCGGAGGAGGGTGAAACGCCGTCGGTCCAGCTGACACATGGGAGCATGGTTTATGATGTGCACTGTTTCATGGTACTTTTCACTGTATTCCCAAACTGTGTCCAATCTTTCTGAATAAAAGCCTGTTTCCCTTTTCCCTATCCCCTGCACCATCCAATGCCTTGGCTGCTCTTGTACTGCTCCTTCCATGGAAAGTCTCCAGCCTGCCTGGCTTGATATTAAAAAAAAAGGTGTTTTTTTTTATCATGATTTCTGCTCATAACAAGTTCTCCCAGCTCACGCAGGGATGCTCGAGGCCAGGAAATGCAAAGGGATATTTATTTGTGATGCAGCTCTGGGATGGTGCTGGGACTTTTGAGCGAAGCGTGGCAGGTATTTCCAAGCCCCCTGCACTAATTGATGGGCTCTCTATATATCACGCCAGATAAAGGGCTCTTGTGCAGTAAATGCTGATGTTTAGAACATCCTGATAGTGTTTTGTTAACAAGAAGATAACAGGAGAGCAAGATACGCTTGTTTAGCTGCCTGTAGATAAACCCAATAGGGTCTTTGTTAAGTTTTCATGACTGATGGCAGGTACTAAATGCGATAAATAATACCCCAGGTCCTGATTTGAGCCACTGTAGCACACATTATAACCCATGGCACTGACCTGTGAGGAGGGATGGAGGGGTTGAAAGCTACAGGAGTGAAGATGTGGGATTTTTTTGGGGTGGTGACCCCTTGTTTCTAAGCTGACGGTGACTTGCTAAGGCTTTTCCAACACTCCTGCAAAGTGGCATCCACCAGAAAAGCAGCAGAGATGCTGCAAAAATTCACAGGGAGAGGCTGGTGGTGGACAGCCCCAGTCTAAAACCAGCAGGACCTTTTCTCCAGGGCTCTTCACCAGCTCACCCAGGATGGGATGCCCCAAGAGTCTTTGGAAACGGAAGGTGAGCAAGGCTGTGTCGCAAAATCATGTCCAGCAGATCCCAAGCATCCTTCTCCCCTCCTCCAGTCCCAGGAGGACACTGAGTCAAGGCAGCGTCCACCTCCCTGCCAGGTTCGCCGCTGTCAGGGTGCTTATTAGCATTTCTCCCCAAACAACCTTGCTAATTGCAAGGTGGGTCGCTGTCAGCCCTCTTACAAAAGATGGAATTGTTACGGAGAGGTGATGTGGTCGCCCTGGCCCTGAGTCATGGGAGGAGAAGAGGGGCCACGGGGTCTGCCCACGATGCTCCCTGGTGATGTCCTGAGGGTGACACCCCCCGAAGGGCCAGCCTGCAAGGCCAAGGCTCATGTTAAGTCAGTGACAAATTACCAGCAGGATGAGCGTTGCTTGGCAGTGTCTCCAACGCCTACAGCTGCAAAACACGTCAAGGTTTAGAAGTCAGGCCATGAAACAACCCAGCTCCTCTTCGCTGTCGAAAGGGATTATAACTACACTATCTTCAATGCCATCTTCCCCAAGCAGTCCGTAATTTGCTCCCATTTTTTTTTGTTTTATTCTTCTTGTGCCTTTTAGGAGAGGAGACTGCAGGAGTTGTGCTGGGGTGATGCTAAAAGCATCCATGATCCTCAGGTCAGTGCCTTCCTGGTGTGTCCCACCGAGCAAGGGGATGAGGAGGGCTCCAAGCTTGGCTCCCTGGCTGAAAACCTCGGGGGTGCTGGGAGTCTCGGCTCCATTTCTGATGGAGGTGAAACCAGAAAGAAGTCGTGGCACCCCCAAGCTGGTTCTGACTTTGCACAAGAGCCTGATGCCCAGCCTGATGTCATGTTTCGGCTCCCTAGGAACTGGGAACAAGGAATTCAGAGTCCTGGTTTCCACTTCAGAAAGGTGTCATCGAGAGATCAAATGGGTCCTTGGGGAAGTTGTGTAGTTTGGGTTTTGTTTTTCAAACCCAGCTGCTCACATGCGTACTTATCTGTTGGGTATTTTTAATTCTCTTAAGGACACATAAAAGGTTGGAGAACAAGGCACTGAACTGGGGTTGTGTACTGTCCCAAATTATTTATGTTATTACGTTGACCAGGGAGATACAAAGAGCTCCTATTTTCTACTCCCACTTCACGCACATCTCTCCCGTCCAGCACCGGCGCGCTGTGCTGAATGCCCCAACTCGATGGGCAAACCTCACTACTGCCTCAGCGGCAACAGCGATATGGCTTTCAGGCAACACCTCACATCCTGGCGGGTCCTGGTGAGCACTGCACACTGGGCTCCCGCTCGACAGGCAAACGATGCTAACACAACACTGCTCTGGTTGAGCAATGCAGCTCACAGGAGATGACCAGGCTGGAAACAAAGCAGGGTGAAAGAAAAGGGGGATTAAGTAAACTTTTACTGGGGGGGCGGGCAGGGTTTGCCGCCTTTACTTTTTCTGATCATAGATAGCAACAGCCAGAGCATACCCATCCCCATCCTCTGACCAGGTTGGATTTTTGCAAGGGCAGCTGTAGGATTTGGCCGTAGATAAACCTGCTCCTGGCACGTACGCTCTAAATCCAGATTAATTTCCAGCTATGGGTTCTCCGCTAGCAGAAATATTGAAAGAGGAGGCAGACTTTGTACCCAAGACTGGACTATACACATTTAAACACTCAAAATCTTGAAAATTTATGGATAGGGTAGAAACTCTACCCTGTAACGGGTCGGGAAGATCCTAAATTTCCATTTTGTAACCATCTGCGAACTGGGACTCATGCTGTGCTCCTGAGTGAGCGCTCAGCCCTGATGTCAGAGCCGGCCAAGAGCGATGGAGAGACATAAATGAAAAACTAGTGGGTCTTCCTGAGAAAACTTTGAACAGACATCCAAAAAATGAATGTATTTTCTTCTAATTAGGAGTGTTCGTTATATCTCATGGCGATCTACAAAACAAGCCACATGCCAGTTATTGTTGGTACAAGCATAACAATTCTGACTGTGGGAAAAAAATATTTCCAGGCATGTAGGGCACAAAACAAACTAAAGGCATTTTAATGACACTTTAATTAATCTCTAGGCATAGGTTAAAGAGGGAATATCTAAAAAGGTGTGTATGTGTGTGTGGGGTAATAACGAAAGTTAGGACTCAAATCAAAAGATGCTTTAGTACCTGCAAAAGCTATTAAACATAATTATATTCATTTAAAATATCCCCACGCACAAAAAATGGTAAACTGGAACGAAGGTTGCACGCAGATCTCAGTAAATCAACTCTTAAAACAAATGTATCAAAAGAATGTTATGATTATCATACGAATGAAAACAAACCCGAATAAATTTAGAGTTAAGGTGAGACTTAAAAAAAGAAATCCAAAGAAGCTAGGTGTGGAAGATTACAGAGGAGGCAGCTAAACCACTGCAACTCAGAGATGCCGTGCAATAAGCTAAAGAAAAAGCAAGTGTGGATTTAGAAACACATTATCCTGACCTGGAACCACAGAAATGGAAATGCCTTTCTCAGATGTCTGTTGGCCGATAAGAGTTTATTGCAACCAGTTGGGAGACTCTCATTTCCAGCTCGCTCGCCAGACCACAGTCCTGTCTACATGTACACCTGTGACAAAGCAACCGAGGTCTCTGCAGAGATGCGTGTTTTGGTTCAAGAAGAAATGAGCCTGATTTTATCCAAAATCCCCACTTCCTGCCCGATTCTTGCAAGTGCTTTGATGAGCTCGCCTTGCATCGTATCCCTGTTGTGGCTGGGAGGTGCATCATGCAGCCTCAGGGGGAGCCCACATACAGACATCTCCCCACGCCTTTGGTTTGGAAGGACCTTGCAGAGGGATCCAGACTACTGCATGTCTATTATACGGAGATCTTGGCAGCTGAGACCCACTTTTGGGATAAAAACTCAACGTAAGCTGGTGCTGCCAGTGATAGGTTCATATAAAGGTGCCTGGAAAAGTACCTGGAGAGGTACCCAAGGATGAAGGAGGCTTAAAAACGTATTTTGCAACAGATGCCACTATAAAAGCAAGGATTAGCTGCTAGAAGGGACCTTAAGCTTAGAAAGCAGAAGAAAGTTTCCCTTCTTATACCATCAGGCAACACTTCTCCACAGATACTGACCCTCTTCGTCTCAGATGGCTCTGGCACCAGCCTCGTCTGCTTGGGGTTGAGGGAGACAGGAGCTCAGAGGTGCCTGTTTCCATCTCGTCTTTGCCCCTGACCTGCTCTGTGACCTGGCACAAATCACTTCACCGCCCTGCTTCAGTTTCGCTGTTCGTAATGCCAGCAGAAAACAAACCAGTCCTTGTTCACAGAAAGTCAGCTATGCTAGCCTGGCCCCATGATTTCTCCAAGCACATTTGATGGGAACTACTGCAGCTTCTGAGTCCTTAAGCCGTTAAACTAATACCCATGCAGCATAGTTACCTTTTTTATCATCCTCTCCCAGTGATTGTTGGGGTCACCCACCTGCCTTGCCCAAATGCACGCAAGTATAGGAATGGCATGGTGGGACGTGTTGCACCATGATGACAAAATATGACTAGATGTCTCAGGAGGTCCCCTTAGGTCTTTAATTCATATAAATAGCGATCAGTTGTGTTCACCAGCTGTAGAGTGTGTTGCCAGGAGGGAAAAGGCAGGTTGCTATCTGTAAAGGTCTGGTCTCCAGCAGCTTCCATGCTCCCGGACACCAGAGGTGTGGAAGGTGTATCTCCAGAAGATGACAACAGGCACTTGTCTTGCACAGAGGGGAAACGTGCAGTTTCAGACAAGTAAAAGTGATGGACCCATTGCAAGCACTAGGACAGTTCTGATTGAGATAAGGATAACTCAAAATGGAGATAAACAGCTAAATTATGAAGTTGTTGCATAAAATTGGAGCACCTCAGGGGAGGCAATGCCAAGAACTCTCTCAGCTCTGAAACTATTTTGCAATGTGTGCGTCCAAGGCTGGATTCATACCAGAAGTCCGAGTGATACTATTTGGTAAGTGTTAACTCCATGACCAGCGCATAACAACCCAGAAGGGAGAAGAAAAACAAATATGTGATGCAGGTCTGCAGCCATTTAAGCATGGCTTTTGTAAACAGAGCTGGTATAATACTCATCGGAGCCTCGGGCATGGGCTAAGGCACTGGCTCCTCCCTCCACCCACCTGCACACTGGATGACTTGTACAAAACTTGGCCTAGTGGGAGCCCTGGCAATTAATCTGCTCCCCCCCTCGCATCCCCACCGCTCTCCTTCCCTGACACCAAACCAGCACGCTTGGTTCTGCTTGTGAACACAACCGGACCATCAACCAAGGCCAAGTGAAAATGATGAGTCGGGCGGGCACCCCGAGATCTGTAGCCTGTTAAAAGCCCGGGGAACGTTTTCCAGTGAGCTGGTGGAGCGTAGCTTTGCCAACATGGGCACCTGGGTGTGGGAAGAATGCTGGCAGGGCGATGAACTCATTAAGGTGGAGCTCTGTCACCACCTCCCGAAGGAATCTGAGATGAGTCCATTGCACCGCTGTACCCTTGTGCAAGTGAGTGCAGGAAGGATCAGTCACTGGAGCTCCACGCTCCCCTGCTCTACACGCCAAAGTCAACGCCACCAGGAGAAATAGGAGCCCTTTCCATGTAAGCGAACTGATCTGGCTGATATCAAGTGACTCATTAAGGGCTTACAAAACTTAAGTAGACCATAGCATTGCTCTCTAGTAGTGGGAACTTCTTGGCTTGAAAGGAGGATTTGATACCTGCCAGAAGCTCTCCTTGGGCCTCACCAACATTAGCAATAGTAGATCTGCCTTTGGATGTGCAAGAAGTTGCAAACTGTGCCTGTTTTAGCTCTGAAGAATTACGTTTTCCAAAGATCCTGGGCACAGAGATGAGCTGGACCTGCACTGGGCTAACGATGAACTCCAAACCCTGCAATGCAGGGAAGGAGGGGTGAAGGTGGAATCCAGCAGTTCATATGCGGGACGAATACATCTCCTCAAACTGCGTGTTTTCTCAGTAGTTCATAACATTTCACCCTCTGCTCGCCCCTTCATCCTTTTCCCATCCAAGCCCCTCAAAAGAATGAAAATATCCCATGATGATTAGATTCATTAGAGACAAATGAATCTCATTTTCCATATTCACAGA
This sequence comes from Steatornis caripensis, assembly GCA_013398225.1. Taxonomy (NCBI): domain Eukaryota; kingdom Metazoa; phylum Chordata; class Aves; order Caprimulgiformes; family Steatornithidae; genus Steatornis; species Steatornis caripensis. The sequence goes on along the minus strand of VZSC01001707.1, from coordinate 122,822 downwards.
AGCCAACGCTAAGAAAAATGTGTTGATGCCCTTACTGGTACAGAAGAATCTGTGTTTGGCTGGATGTGGAGAAGACTCAAACCGCTGGCAAGATGACTGCCACGTATGCAGAGAGCAGATGAAACTTTGCCACCAGCAATATGGATAATGTTAGAACTACCTGTTTCTCTTGCACTTTCGTTACCACAATAATAAAGAGGGAAAAGGCACCGCAAGGTCCTGAGCATTGGTTTAACCATGTGGCCACGCTACTTCGTGTGCTATGGGTGGAAGACTGAATACACTTCAGATTTACACCTTTCAAGGTGTATTTGCTTTAGCAGCTGCTAATCTAGAAGCTACACAGAAAGGACAAACTTGCCATCCATTGCCTTCAGTGTGCTGCTCCTGAGTACATTTCTGTTGTCCGTGGCCCAGATGCATGCTTGCTTGAAAGGGGAATATATCATCTCCAAAATAGCTAAATAGTAATCTTAAACACATCAGAATTGGAATCACTGTAGTTTGGGAGCACAGGGCAAAAATGGTCCATCCTTCTGGCCCCCACAGGTCACGTAGCCGAATCTTGCAGAGCACATAAACACGAGATGTAGGGAATCAAATCGAGCTATGGAAGCAGGATTAGCTTCCAAAGGAGTTGGTAGGCGGGAGATGTTTTTCCCAAGTCTAAGGAACACAAGGATTTTGCAGAATAGGGCCCTATTACTCTGAGTAAACTGAGTAAATAGAGTCTAAATAAAGGTTAAGCAGACGCACTGCGGTGGTTGCTTGAGCTCATGGCTTTGCCATGTTTGCTATGAAACTTTCAGGTAGACTTAAAAAACATTCCAGACAGGACATACACCTGACACCTGAAGTTCAGGTTCAGTGAATTGGAAAGACATTTCTCTATCGTGAACTGTCCACTATGCCAGAGCATCTCCAAGGGACTCCCTCGCTGGTTCAGCTCAAGAATTTGCGTAGGCCATGGTTATATTCCCTAAATGTCATCTCATGTATTACATAGCTACGACACCTTCAGTGGGATCCTCGGCACAAAATTGCCAAACATCCTTGCTTTTTTTTTTTTGACAGGCCAAAGCAATCCTGAAAGCAAATAAACGCAGCGTTCACCAGTGTCCCCTGGGAGGGTTGAAGGGATGTGCTTCCTCCTGAGCCGTGGCACTGCAAATCCAGCCTTTTAGAAAGTAGGTGGCACTAAGAGTCAACGGTCAGGCTGGGTTATTAGATACCGAGGCCAAGGCCTGGATTTTGGGCTTGACTGAGTGTCTGTCTTTGCAGAAAGTATAGAGAACAACAGCATCACTTCATTCTCAGCATCCCAATACGTGCCAGCTCCAAGCACTAACTCAGACATTTCACAGCCCACAAAGCCCAGAGAAGGCAGCCATTGTATGAATTACGAGAGGTGTATTTTGACGTCCCTGAAGTAATTTTAAGCAAGATGTGGTTTCTCAGACAAAACCCAGCAGATATCCCCGGAAGCAAAAAAGAGCTAGGAGCAAAACAAGGTCTCAGTGTGAGCCCAGACAGGCTCCTTTCACAGAAAGGGTCAAGGAGAGGATGAAAAGAGGGTTGGATTCATGTTGAAAAACTTGTTGGAAGAGCATCAGCTAAAACCTGCAAAGCCAAAGGATCTGTCTGGTTCAGGAGTGTAGCAGATGGCTTCCAGCTCCCAACCTCAATGAAAACACAAGCACAGAAACGCAGAGAAAGGCTCAACTGAGGAGCAAGTTCAAGGACAGATCCGGCACTGGGGGAGCTCCTGATAGTTCTGCAGTTTTATCCACCCCGTGTGAAGGGTGTTATTCTAGTGATTTAACCCGTGGGAAGGTCTGGGCTGTCTTTACAAGCTTCACATCACCTGGGTCCAAGGCCGCAAGAGAGCTGCCAGAGGAGGAAACTTTATCCTCCTCCTGTGGATGGAAACTGGGACACGCACTGATCCTGCGCCCAAATGCACCAGTAAAGCCGCGACAGAGCTGAGAACTGCATCCAGCTTTCCCGATAGCAAGACGATGTTTCTCCCTTCGAATATGTGCAACGGTTACCACGTGGATAACAAAACCTACAGGGAGATGTACACCCCTACGATGACAATTCTTACGGCATTTGTTAGGAAAGTGCTGTGAGTATCTCTATTCAAAATAACCAATCGCACACTTTGCCTTGTCCCTATTTCCTAATTAGTTTCTCTAAAAGAAAAAAAAAAATTGTGCTTTTCTAAATTTGGATGCGAAATTAAAAAAATACACAGTAAATAGCGCCCGGTCTCACGCCTGGGGAGGGATCGGCTGGAAGGAAGAAGACGGAAGGTCTCTTGCACGCAGCTAAGCAGCCGTAGTGCTGGAGGTCCCGAGTGACACCAGAGTGGTGGATCGGTGACACCCCATCACACTTGTCATCAGTCCCACAGTAAGCAAACGACAGGCACAGTAAGTTGTCAAACCCACGCTGGCTGAGGGAGGAATTGACAGGCAAGACTTTCTAATTTATAAGCCAAACTCCTACTCATGGCAGGTGATGAAACCTAAATTTTTGTAAATGTGTTTTAAGTCTCTTTCTCCCTCATCCTCTCTTTTAGGCAATAAAATTATCTAATTATTTTCCATTTGGTTTTATAAGTCTGTTTTGAAGTCCTTACAGGAATGCTCACGTTGAGAACGCAACCGGGAGCCGTGTGTTCATTAGAAAGGACTTTCTCACGGTGTCTTAAAAAATCCACATAAGGTCTTCCGCTGTCCTGGGTTTACTTGACATTTTGCTTTTTGAAAAACTGGCCTCCTCGGTCGTAGCTTGAGGCAGCAATATTCCACCAGACCTCGACTATCAGCACCTGCTCAGTGCCACCACATTTGAAAGCAAGTCTCGGTCTGTGCAATGCAGCCAACAGCCGCCGAGCTGCTGTGGTTTCAGCACTGGCCACCAGGAACCTGAGCTAAGAGTCAAGTTCTCTGGAGCAAAAAAGGAGCGGAAAGAAAATCATAGGGAAGACTGGCAAGGGGAAGCGGGCAAAGGGGCCATGGTGATCCTGTAGCCCCCAGATCTCCTCCTCTCTCGTCCCGGAGAGCATCGTGGGCTTTAAAGTCCTGGTGCAAAAGGGCATTCCATAAGCACGAAGGGCTGCATCTTCCAGTGATAGAATGGTTTGGGTTGGAAGGGACCTAGGCCATCTAGTCCAACCCCCCTGCAACGAGCAGGGACACCTTCAACTGGATCAGGTTGCTCAGAGGCCCGTCCAACCTGACCTTGAATGCTCCCAGAGACGGGGCATTGACCACCTCTCTGGGCAACCTGTGCCCCAGTGTCTCACCACCCTCAGCATAAAAAAAATTCTTCTTTACATCCAGTCGGAATCTGCCCTCTTTTAGTTTAAAACCATCACCCCTTGTCCTATCACAAGAGGCCCTGCTAAAAAGCCTGTCCCCCCTTCGCCTGGTGCAAACCTTAAATAGGCTGCAAGAGCACCTTCGAGGGAGCGCACAGCAGGATCAGCTGCCATAGCTCACGTTCAAAGGCTTCTGCTCACATCAGCCAGGTACGAGCTGTTTGCTGGCCGTAAATCTCCCCTTACAGCCTCCTCTGCCATACAGCACACACGGATTAATAGCAGCTTTCTACTTTTTAGGTTACAGCTGATCCAAAAGTCCCCAGAAGAAAGGGAGAGTTTCCTAAGCAGCATGACTGACAAGACTGCGAAGAGGGAGTTTATTCAGAGCATTATCTAATTCATTCCCTGGCGAAGGAAACTCATCTACTTTTGAGACTTAAAACTTCTAAAGAAAACTGCTATGATCTAAAGAGATTGGCCATAAAACTATTTGTATTGAAAACTTAGCCAGCATGCCTTTAGTGAACTTCATTCATTAACATTCTTCCTGGCAAGGTTTCCATATCTCAGCGTTCATTTTATACTTTAATTTGGTTAGTAGGTCTTTGTTTAATTGTCCTATTGAAAGGAGAACAAAGAAGGTTTAGGTGATACAGTGAAGTAATACACTATATTTTATCTCTGGAAAGCCCAGACAAAGTCAGCAGGCTCTGATACCCTCCGATTTGTGGGTTTTTTTATTCCCTTTCTCTTCCAGGACATTTGGAATCACAAATCAGTTGCGGAGCATAAAGATCCTCACTGCACTTAGCTGCGGACACCTTCAGAAGAGAAAACACCTTGTCAAGCAGAGAAACGATGCTTTGAGCACGACATACAGCCCCGAAGGAAGATTATCTCAGGAAAAGTGCATCCCCATTACTCCGGGGATGGATGCTCCGCACTTATATCTCTGCCCTCCAATAAAAAACAGTAGCCAAGATAGTTTCTGCCATTGCTGAGCTTTGTGCTTACCCTCTCAATATTAACGTCACTGATTTTTCTGGGTGCAAAACTCATTAATAAGTTGCAATTTTGCCTAACGACTAACATGTTTTGCAGCGAGCACCCAGCACGGCCGTTTTCTCCAGCGACCTGTAGGCACAGGCTGCCCTAAAGGAGGATTTACAGGATGAAAAGAATAAAACCCCCACCTTGTTTCACAATAAATGGAGCTGCTCCCCAGCCCCAACGTTGGCCGCACGAGCGGGCAGCTCCTGGGCTGGTGTAAACTGACACAGCTCCAACTGACTCCCAACTGACTCCAGATAATCATCTGGCCCCAGAGTAAAGGCAGGATCCAACAAGCTTTTCTCACGGAATAGCTTTCATGCTCGTTTCTTGAGTATCTGCTACCAATACTCGCTGTACCGCTTAGATCCACCACGTACGGTACATCAGCAAAGCGGGGAAAACTGTATGTCTTCTCTTTGTACCACGGGCAGATGGCGAGTTGCCGTCTCTTCACTGAAAACTCTTTAATTCTTTATTATCTAAACTTGTAACCAGTTCTACTCTAGCCACCCATGGAAACAGATGTTTTCCCGAGGTAGTGCTCACAACTGACCCCCTGCTTGGACGAAGCCGCACTCTGAGGCAGGAAAACCATTCAGAGTCGCCGATGGTCCCCTGTGACATCCAACGAGCAAACCAACCTGCAACCCACCCGCCGCGCCCTCTTCCCATGGACGGCGGTGCCCAAGATCCAAATCATCAATGGATTCAGAGGAACACAAAAGCCCAACCACCAAATGAAGCTGCGAATCAAGGGAGCAGCCCTAACTCTGGCAGAGTTTATGGAGAAGAAACACAACCTGCAAAGTTACAGCGGCAAATACAAACATCTGGGGAAGCAGCTGGGCTTGCTCAGCGTTGGGTGGTACGAGGGGCTGTAAGGAAGGTTCATGCCACACGGCTGCTCAGGGGGTAGCTGTTTTTGGAAGCTGATTATTCTTTTATACCACCGATTCCTGATGTACACCAGCATAAGTGAAAGGGGAGGCAGGCTCTGCATGGCTACGGACCAAAGCCGGCTTCAAACCGATGACCTGGAGGTGAAGGGCTCCTTCTCCCGTTACTAATCCCGTCAGCCACACAAGCCTCCTGAAAATGATGCATTGGTTTTATTGCCACAGGGGTCATTTATAAAATCATAAAACCCGGGGTAGGAAACCAGCCCAGCAGCAGCAGCGCACGAGCATGCATAGAAATAGCTGAATGGCCATCGCAACAGCAAAGTTCAACTCTCCCATGGCACCCTGAATAATTTAGCTGATTAAATGAGAGAAGTTCTGATTAACAGAGGGGAGGAGGAAACAGATAAACAACTTACCAAAAGCTAGTTCTTTATTATTGCAACCAGAAATGACCAAAGACTGTGTATGTTGTATGTCTGCACATTACACGTGGGAAAAAAACAAGAATCAGGTTTGCAACATCCAACAATCCAACATAAAATTAAAAAAAAGAAATCAAACCCAAGAACTTTCTTGACTGGTAATTAGCAGGGACGGAATATAAATGAGGCGGCATTGAACAAAGAAGGCAACAGTGCACTTTTAATAAACCAATTTCATCCATATCTCCTCTGATTTGCAATTTAACAGTTCTGTCAGCAAAGCCTCATTTGCCTACCTAGACTGGCACTTCAAAAAACATGACTAATTTATTCTCATTAATATCGATTTGGATGCATTTAAAAAATAACTCTTAATATCTGCGCAACAGGTTAAAGGGCCATATTCTCAAACATCAGATGTTTGTCACCGTATGGTTTTCAGTAGAAATACCCTCAAAATAACCAACGAAGTCTAAAATCGCTTCGGAAACAAAAGGGATAAATTTTTGTCCAGATTTATTCTTATGTTTTATTTAGCTCTGAGATCCATTGCACTACAATATGTAATACTGATTTGTTTTTTTTTTTACCTCTGCAATTTGCCCCCTCAGTTTCAACGGGGAATACAACTCGTATTCACTTTATTCGTCTTTCCAAGGGGATACACAAAGCAGAGTAACGCATCTTCTGGCCTCGACGCCATTCTGCGTCTCCTCAGTCGAAACACGAGCCTGATCGTTTTGGCAAACTCACTACCACTTGTTAGGAAAAAAACCCAACAAACAAAACAAAGGAAAAAAAGCTCAGTTCCAGCTACAGATTAACACTGTAGCTACCATTAAAAGCGCAGAGCCCCCTGGCCTAAGCTCTCAATTCAGAAGGCATTTAAGCACACGTATAACGAAGTGTGGGAACGGGCTCCTTGAAGGCAATAGGATTACTCACTTCTTAAGAAGTTACCACACGTTTAAGTATCTGAATCGAGGCCTAATTATGGTGCTGGCCAACTCCTCATGCACGCACCACTGGGGCAGATCTCGCCAATCCCTTAAAGCCACAAGGACAGGCGTTACGTCGCACGGGCTTTTAATAGCTGCTAGGTTTGTATTCTCAGGCAAACAAAAATAGAAATCCTCAAGCCCTGAAAAATAATTAGAAAAAAAAAAGGTACTTTATAAATATCAGATATTTACACGTGTGAAAATCTTTTAATGGGAAGTGTTTTTACACACCAATGAAATGTACAAGCAATGAAAAGGTACACTGACAAAGACTAAAAAACAAAAAACAAAGTATAAAATATATTACAGGTCCACCGAAATAAATTCACACGGAAGAAAAAAATGGACACAATAGAAACTTTTTTTTTTCAAAAAATAGAAGATATATCACAAAAGCTTGAATGTGTTTATTTTACGTTAGTACTAAAAATCAAGGAAAAAAGCTTCATATATTCTCATCACAAAAATATTTACCAGCCACTTTTTATTTCCACATTATGATTACCTGGCTCAGCAGGAGCACAGGCTGAACTGTAGCCAGACTACAGAAATCATTCCAGAAGGTCTCCTCAGTTTCCAACTTACTGCAATTTAAATTTTCTCCTCTCGCCACCTTACTGCAAAGGTTCGAGAGGGATTAATAACAAATCGAGAAAGAAGAGGACAGATACGTGTATTTACAACATTCATCTTTGTTGCTGCCGAGCCACAGGAGCAGGAGCGGTACCATGAACTACTGAAGTCTTCGTATCGCTCTGTGCAAATTTCCCTCGGTAGGTGAAAGACAGCATCATAATGTACCCAATTCCACCCCCCCGGGCTCGGACAGTCTGCGAAATGCAACAGCCCCTGACAGAGAGCATCTCCTGGCCCCTGATTCACTCCAGAGTCATATCGCTAACAGCCGGTGATGGACGGTGAGACCCGAGCAGGCTTGGATCCCCCCTGCACTGGAGTCAGGGCAGGAGGCACCGCGGCGACCGCACCACTTCAGTCCGCTGCGACGTCTTCAGTGTGCCCGGTGCTTCCTCTTCTTGTGTTTTTTATCCTTCTTTTTGTTGGCGCACTTGGAGCAGAACCACTGCATCTCTTCTGGGGGTGCAGTCGTAATCCCAACGCAAGGCCTGTGAAGGAAAGGAAAATACCGTATCACCTCCGTGGAGTAACGTTACTTTTGTTTGTTACCCAAAGAAATGAAACTTTTCAGTGGGAGACAGGATCTGGCCTTCAAGTTAGTACAGCAATTATATTATCATTATCTTAATGAATATAATGATCGAACAGAAACCTAAAACCCACTTGGTTTGAAACAAACAAACAAAAAATCAAAAGGACACTCAGATAATAAACGCCACTTTAACAGAAAATATGGGCGCGCTTTCAAGTATAACAGGCTAGATTTAAAATAATTTCAAATACTTCTTTAACACATTTGCAAAAAACCTTACGATTTTATGTGGCTGTTTAAGAAAACGCCTAAAAAGTGATTAATTCCCTCCAGCCCTTTTACAAGAGCTGACGTTTATATTACTGTTCATACAATGCTTCATAATTTGAAACGTCTATCTGTATACACTATGCTCATAATCCTGTAGTTCTCACAAAATTACCGGAATCAGCAATATTTCCCAGCAGTTACAAAAACAACTGTTATCACCAATGCCCATTAATTAAAAAGTAACTCTCCTTCACAGCTTTAAATCTGCTTCTTCAAATTCCAGAGAAACAGAGATAAAAATATCTTCCAGATTACTAAATTGGACACAGCAAAGCCATTCATATTTCCCGGCGTCACGAACAATTGGAAAACAACAAAAAAAGGTTTTTTAATAATATAGCCCCAATCTGCCAGGGAACGGCAGAATACGATGGGTGAGAGCAACTTACCAGTGATACCAATCATCACAGCCATCACAACCTATCATTGGACTGCCATCATCTGGCTTGTTACAGCCAGGACAGATCCAGATCTGGTTACCCCACTCGTCTCGGATCTGGTGCAAAGAAAAGGAAAGTTAGGCGGTTTTCAGGGCTAAGCGGGCAGAAAAAGGGACATTTTAAAAAACGAAAATAAAAAATAGTTTCTTGCTTATCTGACAAAGCTATTCAGCAGCCACCGTATTTATGAATTCTCTGTTCGTAAGTGTTCAGTGTTACGTTTTAATTGATTTTCCTATACTGTACATGATGACAAAAGCATGCATTTTTCTGTGTTGTCCTGTGAACCAGTAAAGCCAGTCGTACCACCCGACCTAAGCCCAGGCTTATTCGCATGTAGCAGCCAGGGCTTAAGGACACAATTCCTTCTCTGTCTATATGATCGCGACTTTTTAAACTCTACCCTGTTAATGGTAAGAGTGAGCAAAGGCAGTCTCCTCCGTAAGATACAGTCTTATACGCACGTAAAATATACAGCGCCATGTGTATATATCGCCGTATTACTTATTAGCCAAAGCCTTCAACTTCAACTAGCTGATAAGATCAGGATATAAAAAAAGTTGTTACTGAGTAACTTTCCATTCCCCTTATGACATTTATGTCACAGTACAATTTACTAAAGGGTAAACGAAGCAAGAGAGGCAGATCATTTACAGTATTACGCAGCTGCTTACTGGATTTATCATATTCAGAGCTTTATGAATTTTTTTTCATGTTTATATCCCGCTAGACGCATTATTTGCATTTTGGAATTTCAAGTGGTTTCCTTGACAGTTCTTTGGTAAAAACATACACGCAAAATGTCACGAAATCCACCCAAAGAAGTGCAATTAACAACACAAAGTACAAAATGTCTTGGTTATTACCCTGATTTCATAATTCCTTTACAAAGATTTGCGCATTATCATCGAATCTCAAAAACACAAACTGTTTTGTTCTCAGCTTTCGTGCGTTAGCGCATGCACGCATATCTAAGGCAGGAACTTTTTGCTGCCTGTACAGTTTACAAAAATGATACTAAAAAGTAGTAGATGAAAAGTCCCAAACGCTCTCAGGGAACAAAAAGCCTCTACACGGTGGTCTGTACATCTTACACCAGTTCCCGAAAAATCAACAGGAATGAATGTACAAGAGCTGCAACCAACACATCACTCTTGACTGAATCCGCTTAAAGCCCTGATTTTTTTTTTTTTGTGATTTAACACTGGAAAATACAAAGCCCAGGAATATTAAGGAAGGAACAATCTGCTTCCCAATGGCGAAATGGAGTAGGCAGCGTCGTAGAATGAACTCGATTTTAAAGTTGATTGATTGCAATAATCATTCCTATCTACGCATCTAATCTCATCACATCTGCAAAGTCATTTTAAGTTAGTAGAGAAGCATCTGCTCCGCAGGTGAACCATCTGCGCTCAGCGTGAAGAGGTCCATAGTCATTTCTGCGGGGTAATGCTGCTGGGGAAGGAGGAGGTGCTGTGCCATGGTGCTGCAGAGAAGCAATGCTGCGGGCTGGTGGGCTGACGGCTACAGCCCTTTACAACCTGCCTGAGCAAGCCGGCTGCATCCGCACCATCCTCCGGCACGGGCACTGGCACTTGGCAGGCACCCCATGCACGGTGCCAGGCGTTGGCAGCGCTGCCTGACGTTGCCCCATCAGAAGACAGATACCCTAACTTTCCCAAACTCGAGTTTTTCAGGGGGGATTTTTGTCTGCAGGAATACCTGTCTCAGGCTTTCAGGGGCTGGAGAGGGACGGGGTGGTCTATAATCATTGAAACTTCTGTTTCTTAAACAAGAAATTGGACTGCTGAATGAGGATGTTAAAAATACCGCGTAACTTCTCATTCCTTAATGAGCCAAGGGCCACGGAAGGAGGGACAGTATGCGATTGCTGAATGCTGTTTTAGCACAGACCGCTGAGCGTTAATGATCAGAGCATACTTACTGAGGGATCTCCTACAGGGAGACCCCACATCCCAACTTTACTTTTTTTTTAAACTGTAAGATCATCCTCCTGTCCTCCCCTGCAGAACGGAGCTGCACACCTCTGTCACACTGGCTCCAATCTTATCTCTAGAAGAGCTTTCCTGTGCAACCTGGGGAAAGCCATTTCATCACTCCGTATCCTGGATTCCCTTCGTATGAGAGGCTAAGAGTTATTAACTATTCCCTTCTTCCTCAACCTCTCTCTCAGCTTTTTGACTTACAAACGTCTCACATCAGGAGTCTCCGCCTGTGCACGTAGCTGGATCCTAGTGCAGCAAAGCCCTGTTTTCAACTATAATGTTGCAAAAGTAAGAATTAACCAGGACCCTATGTGTCCAGTGGGTTCTCCATAAGGTGCTAAGAGTGTTACCGCTGGAAATACCTAGGAAAAGTTCTAGGTTTTCCTACTTTCAACTAACATAATCTCTAAATTATTTGCTTTTTAATGCCTACCAAAAAAACCTGGATGTAGTGCAGTATTTGGAAAATGTTCCTCTTTCAGAGTGAATTTTAAAGCTTCTGGGCACTACCGTAATACGTAAGAGTGACACTGAATTTACACCCGTGATACAGCAAGTGAGGACGTGTACCCTGCACCCTAAAGACATACACAGCCTATGTGCGGTCGTCTAGTGCTGTAACCAACTCGGGAGTGAAATGTAGCAGCTGTTTAAATAGAGACCAGTAACACGATACAGCAGTTTAAGTCCAGCAGGGAAGAGCACCTTTTCCATTAGAAACAGCAGGGTAGATTTACACTAGGAATCATTATAAAAACAGGAATTAAAAAAATAAGGGAAAAATCATGCATACGTTGCAGTTAAAAGCACAGGAAACTCTGTAATAAAAGAAAATTTCAGGTGTTTTAAATGGTGAGATTTTTAAACTGCTACCCACTACAGATAAGCAAGGTGTCACCAACCAAGCTGGAACTTAGCCAGGGCAGGGAGGGTAACGACACTGCTACTGCTGTTAACAGTATTGGCTGCTCTTCAGTGACCAGAAATGGTCTGGCCTTCCATTTTACACTGCATGTAAAGGAGAAATTCTCAGTAGCACAGCAATCCTAGTCTTGCCCAAAGGTATGTCCATTTTCTTTTAGAGAATGTAGCTCCTACATCATGTTGGAAGGGAGACTTTTTTAAAGGAATGAAGAAGTCTTAACGGTACCAGAGAGCGCACAAGTTCAGAGCGTACGCCAAACAGACTGATGAACCGTAGACTAATGACCTAGCTACAGACTTTCTGAGACGCACAACCATTTGCAATTTCTGTACGTTGAAGAAAACAGAAAAGACAGCAGCGGACTCCACACATTTCAAATGAGGGCTAAGTCAAATTCTTGATGTTGTATGAAGGTTTTGTACTTTACCTGACTGACAGCAAAATCTATGGTGAGCTTGACATTTGAGGTCTCAATTCAGCACTTATGAAAGCATCTATAAAAACCCCTTCACCTCCAAAAATGAATACTCTTGCTCAGTTAGCAGAAAATACCAAGTGGGATATAACTGGACTTGCTAGAAGAAACTTAAACATTGAACTGGGAACACAGCAAAAATTCAGTTCAAGTGGTAGCGTTTTAATTAAGTTAGCAACCCCTCAAAACACGTGCATGGAAGCAAGGGCTGGATAATGACTGCCTCAATAGAGAGCAACATTACAAGTCCAGGTACCATCAGTTTGAGATGATGAGTCACCCAGGAACTCAACAATTCAAGAGATGAATGTCACTGGCACTGGGACAAAGCACGGCAGTATGCGTTACCTACCACGTAAGTACTGACAGTCTCGGTCACCACGCTCCTAACCGGAGCTTTGGAGCCTGCTGCTGCCGAGACGGCTGGAGAGGGTGGTGGGATCAGGACTGGTGAGATGGTAGCCTGAGGAGGAGGAGGAGCTGAAGCTGGAGGAGGGGTGACGTGAACAGGAGCTGGTACTGGTGACGGCACGGGTGGAGGTGTTTTGGGCCGGCTCACAGGAGTAGAAGGTTTGGCCTCTGGAGTTGGCACTACTTTGCTGATGACTCTGTAAACCAAAAATGAGAATCGTTAAGAGTTGACGGGAAGGAAAGCAACAATCAATCAGTGACTAGATATAAAGAAAACATAGTGCAGCTAATTCACATCACCAGTCATTAAAGAGGCTGTTTCAACCCAACACAAGGACTGCTGTTGTTGCTACACCCATCCATTGGACCAGACAAAGCACAGAGCCGTTACAAAGTGAACGTCAAGACAGCCTGAACCGCTCTATACATCGCTGTCATACAAATACTCTCTGTGGCTTTACTAAACCTTGTTTCGTTAAGTTTTATGACATTAGCTCAATTTGTGGGAAATACTAGAAACGAAGGTTAGTAGCTGTGAACAGCACTGATTTTAATCTTCAAACTGAGAGACGATATCATCCTCTTAAGATCCTACATTAGGGGGTTCTCCAAATATTTGCTAGTTTGGTATTTCTTTCCCCAAATGTTTATGAAATCAGCAGTGGATCTAGTCAGGACAAATAAATGACGCACACTATATACTCAGCAGTTAAAATATTGCTACTTACTTGAGTAGCTGAAGTAGACAGGATGTAGCTCTAGTAAATACACAGTATAGAACAACCTTGCCCGGGGAGGGGGCTGCACAGAGGACCCAACGTTTATTAATGAATGTTGATACACAGTGTTATTGGTGTGTGTGCATGCAATTTAACGGACAAGACAGAAAAAGCCCTTACTATGAGGCTCTCCATTAGAAACAAAGAGAAGGAAAAGGATGTTTCAGAAAACAAAACAAAAAACCCCTCAAACAAAACACAGGCTAGATCTGTTTGTTTCACCACATTTTGGTAAATCATTTAACTAACTTATTTATATTTGAATGGTAACTGTGGGAGTGCAATTGATTTGTGATGGGACTGTAGGAAGAAGGCGATTTAAAGAAAGGTTAGACATTCCAGAGAGGAGGATATCTTAAGAAAGCAAAAAACTGAGACATCAGTAGGAAAAGCACGACGAAAATCAAATTTCAACAGTTCCTGAGAACCAGGAAAGTCCAGCTCCACCGTCAATGGGAATTTTACATTCAACTTTAGTTTACTGCAACTCTCTTACAATACTCAAAAAGCAGCATCACTACGACCGGAGACACTGCATTTCAAGTCAAGAATCCAAGCCATCATTTGAGAAAGGCTTGGAATTTTACAGTATTTAACACTTGGCGGAGATAATAGTGTTTTTCTCCCAAGATATGCCACTTGCACTACTAAATCAGAACTACGTCAAGTTATAGTAAAAATAGACTTAGTAAAAGGAAACAGAGAAATGGGTTTGCTATTCCTGCCTAATTCGTCAACTGTAGCATCACACCTACCTTCCGAGACTTACTACGAGTGACTAGCGGAAGAAAATCAAAACTAAGGAAGTTTAGAAACTCAGAGCGGAGCAGAATCTTAAAAGGCATTAGATGATTTTCCATCAGCAACACTGAAGACATTCACACCACTTGATGTCCTAGTGATTGCTTCACGTACCTAATCTGGGAGCTCAGGCTCTTTATACGTGTCAGTGAGGTGCTAGACCGTGAGTCAAAGTACAGGACTCCTAATTTATGTTGCCTGTGACCTGCAGAAGGAAGGAAGTCAGTCCTGTTACCAGGCCATCCTGGGAGCAACCTACACATTAAATCCAAGCTCTCGCTCTTGTTAGTGGCGTATATCCAAAAACTCACTCTTGGTCTCCCACCAATGAAAGTTTTCTCTTTGGCTCTTCAATGTCCATGATGTGTTTCCGGTTCAATGAAAGTCTTAGCGTGTGGCTCCCTGAGGCTCCTGCCAGATTGGCCACCCAACTCAGATGCTTCTTCTGCGCCTTCCTCCTTCCACTGCCTGCACAAAGAGCCTTGGCTCCCAACGCTGGATGCCTAAGCCCTTGGTTGGTGGCAATACTCCCATGGTTTGCAAAGTCACCCTCACGACTTGAAAGCCACCTCTAGATAAAAAAAAATCTTGGCAATAATAAAAGCGAAAAGAGGGACAGCGAGCAAAATATTTGGCATGGCAAAAGTCATTTGGATGGTTTCAAACATCACGATGCCGCCTCTCCCCGTCTCCCTCTTCTACCCCCTGCAAGTAAACAAAGTCCTGCTATGAGATCTTCAGGGAGTCCACCCTCCCCAAGTCTAGACTAGGAAGCTTATTAGCTCGTAGGCCTTTAAACACAAGTTTGCACACAGTGTAAACATTAGTTTTAAAGAAGTATTAGCTAATACGATTTGAATCAGAGTGACCATGCCCAGCTAACATATGAAATTAAATTAGACAGTTTCTCGGTCCAGATAAAGCCAGGTTCTCCTCCTGAACAGGGTCTTCAAAGCCACACTGCTAACAACTGCAGAAGCTACAAGCAATATCACATATGAAATCTTTCAAAACGACAAATATTAATTAGTGGGCAACACACACTCATTGATTGGCTGCTTTGCTTGACGTGTGCAATTAGGACATGTTCGGTATATAGGGCAGCTTGTTTATCTTGATTTTAGAGCTCAGTTATCAAAACAGGAGATCGGCATTTCAGAGCACGCTTGGGCCTACCACTCCCTTAGGCTAATAAAGTTCAGAGACTTTAGACTCCAGAGTGCAGAAATGAGTGGCTTTGTGCTACACCATTAGAGGCGATGGAGTAATCTCTGCGAGGGTGGTTTAGCTTGCCCTCCTTCCTGAAGAAGGGGCTGCATACATGGCAATATGGAGGTGGGGAGAAATCAAAGGGAAATAGCAGTCCCACGACTAATAATTAATGTTACTTCAGACTTGGAGAGAAACCTGATATCAAAACACTATGTAAATGATGGCAAGATTTATGAGCTCTATTTTATAGACAGGAAAAGTGAGGCACAGAGCACACTGCAAGTAGGCGGTACTCATTACAGAAAACCTTCGATCCTCCTGGTACCTAGGTCCCTGCTAGGATTTAAACTCTACATTTGGACATCATCATACACATATTGTTACCTTCCTTCCCCAATGTGCTTTTCATACGCTTCCAAAATCAGCAGTTGCATATGAGAAGTCTGCAAGTACTTCTTGTCAGAACGTCACCTCTTTCCCCACCCCAATACAAAAACTCTACAACTGAGGCTGGATTAGTATTTTTTGAGGGAATCAAATACAAATGAACATCAACCACCATCAACACACTCAGAGGCCTGAGACAAGAATTACACTTCTCTGCAGGCTGCTTGCTTGACAATGTATCACAAACACGCTCTACGCTGAAAGATAAAAAGTCAATTAAAGTTGTTTTGGAATCACAATCGTTCCTGCAGAATGAAGGTGTGTGAGAAAACCCTTGGAATAGATGTGGTAATAAGAGTCTCTATAAATCATAACTAAAGGTTACTACTCCCTTCAAAAAAATCCAGAAATAATGTAAACACTGTGTATCTGGTTGCGTCCAACCTCAATTCACTTTGGATTTCTTTTTAAATGCTAGCAGGAATTGTATTTCTTACAGAATCTCGGCACATTTATAATTGAACGCACATATCGATATACCTCATCATAAAGGCAGAGTGAACGAAAACCCATTTTCACCGTTACTCTGGCGCAGTCACCCCGTTCACGGCTACAGATCCAAAGCCAAACAGGATGAAAATGAAGCGTCGGCTTGCAGGCAAAGTGTAAATTCTACGAAGATTTTAAGTGTTGCAACAGGTCAGTTGGTTTACAATCAGCTCTAACTGGTATGAGCTGTAAGACGCTACATCTGGAGCAAAATGAGGCTCCAAGGTGTGAAATGGTTTCCTATCTTTGGAAGTAATTTATTTGATTTCATTCTGATCCTTATAGCTGAAAGCCCCGTTGACTGCTTCATATAAACACAGAGAAAAGACATGTGCACCGAAAGGAAATGGCTTTTCAAAAATAGGATATGAGCCATAGGGCTGAATGACTGCTACGGGTGATGAGCTCAAAAAAAAATGCTGTATCAGTACTTTGAAAGGTCTAGCAAAAAATCACAGCAATCTTTGTTCCTCAGCGGCAGAGCTCCAAAGAAGCTGTTTCTCTGCCCAAAAGAAAAACAACATTGGAAAAGGCCTGATTTTTTTTTTGAACCCATGACTCATCTTTATGCAAGGAGCAGGACTAAAGGGGTCTTTGTCCTTAGGAAAATGACACCATCAACTACATTGAAATAATTAAAACTAGTACAACTCACTTGGATTATTACGAGTGCTATTATTATCTATTAGTATTGATAGTCCTTTATTGATAGAAGTTCCTCGATGCTAGAAAGTTAAGTGATGTCATTATTTTATTACTGAAAAATCTCACACCTGGAACTGACATTGTTGCACCAGAAAAAAACCAAAATACTCTTTGAGGTCTATGGGTAAGAGTGTCAAAAACACCCATGGGAATGAGGAAGGTTTCCATATGGTTTAGATTCTTCACAGATTAGAGGTGATTTTGAAAATTTTATTCCAACCCTGGAGGAGAATCAGTGTACTTTAACCTCTGTAATGTAGGTTAATTCCCATATTACTTTTAGAAAGGGAAATTTAGGTTTTATCTCTTGCTTCCTGCTGAATATTTTATTCTGTGCAAACAAGTCATATTGGCAAATATAAGCTCCACAAATACACGTTATGACCAACTCGTAGATTTGCAGAGTGCCAAAATGTATCAAACCTCCAGTGGAGCCCCTAGCAATTTTGCAAGTGAAAAGACTTCAGTAATTAAACTAGAAATTGAAAAAAAAAAAAATCAGTATTTTAATGTGATAAATCACCTGCAATGTGATATTCTTCTCTATTAAGGAAAATGAACTTTGAACACTTATTCCAAGACATTAACCATTTTGGTGGAGACTATCCGGTCTCGTACAAACGGCGCACTTCCACGTAAGCGTGTTGACCTTCAATGGTGCACGTGGAGCTCAACAGCCCATTCTCCATTGCACCACTACAGCAAAGCCCAGCAAACAGCCCTCCCGGGCTAAATGAGTCTAGTGATTTTCCAGGCATCGTGTCACCTAATCCCACTCACAAATTTATTGAGCTTCATCTTTTAAAAATGCTTTATCTTTTTGTCGCCACCATTACCCTGTTCCAGAACCCCATAGCTGTGGTGGCACAGCAACCTCTTCTAATTTCCAGCCTACATTCATAGCCAATTAAGACCCGTTTGGTTTTGTGCCAACATTGTTCTTTAGCTTAAATTGCTTTCTCCCTTCAAAATGTTTACTTGCCTGATGTGTTTGTAGCCAGCAATCATAGCCTCTCTTCACATGCTAGACTAAACGCACAAAGTTGCTCTGCTCTCCTGTCATAACACAGACTCGCCTATGGTCCCCCAACAGTGCTCCGAGCCCTCCTCTGCACCCGCTCTTCCCAATTCGTCCTTCCTGAACACAAGCTGCCTTCAAGAATTAAATATTACATTTCAGTTGGAGTATCAACAGGTTCTCATATGATGGTCCGGACGCTTCCACTATCTCTGCTAAAATTACGTCTTGCGATGCTTCCTACGGTCAACACTTGTATCAAGTTGGCAACTCTTGTCATTCTGTGACCAACTAATGATCCCTCACCCACCTAATGCACCTACCGAAGTGATAACACCTATGGATCAGCTCACTACTTCTGGCTGAAGTTTCTATTGGCACATTTCAAATGCAAAGCCTTAACTGCCATTTTTCACTTGCTGAATTAAGTATCATTTTCCCCTTCTATTCAAGGGGATCCATTGCTTTCCAAACAATCATCAGATCCTCATTTGTACTGACATGGTCCTTCAACCTTACTGCCAGCAAAAGACATCAGTGTTCTACCTCCTTCTGTGACAAAATTTTAAATGAAATTATTAAATCAAACCAGTCCTGAAATACATCCTTGAGCATGTTCCCAAGTAGCCTCCTCTCTGGTTAGGTAAGCTCTCTTACAGCTCTCAGTTGCTATCTTCTTTTGAGCTAGTTCCTTACTACTGAGCAGTTCCTCTGCTAATCCTGTCTTTGCTAGCTTCACTATGAATGTCCTGTGTGATAGTATTAAACATTTTCTGGAAATTCAGCTCAGATTTGCCATCTTTTATTCATCCAGAAGAGAGCATCCCTTCTCCTAATGGTAGGACACACGTCAACTTTATTCCAGCTATGCACGTGCAAATGTCCCACCTCTTCTCCACCGCAGCCGAGGCCTTTCCTTGGAGGGGAAGCAATTTGATCCTGCACCCAGTGACTGCTTCGCCAGTCCAGAAGAAATCACTCTGCAGTGGAAGGTGGAGGCAGCTGCTCTCAGCATTTGTGGCAGAAACAAATACCTGAGATGAATGGCAAAAAATCAGCTGTTGCCAGCTGCATCTCTTGCAGGGAATGCCAAGTGGACTAGGCTAACCTAGCAAATCAGTTGCTTTATCAAAGATTGAGATCAAGCCTGTTGGTATGGTTTACTTCTGTTTTGTGTTTTATTCCGTAACTTCCAAGTCTTTAATCAGCTCTTCCTCCAGAATTTGTTCTATAATTATGTGCACTATTGTCACTGGGTGTCTACATCACTGTCCCTTCTTCAGCACTTCTATTTATTCTATTGTTTATTAAAAACAGATTCAACAAATATTGCATTTTAAAATAAAATGCATTAAAAATTACTTGTCACTGAGTCTGCAAATTCATGACTGACCCAGTTCTTCTAGAACTTGGGAGAAAGATTGTCCCATTCCTTGACTTCCATGTGTCAAGGTCCCTGCATTTTGCTTCCCAATTCATTATGGTGATTTCCACCGCTGTCAACCTACTGCTGTTATCCATCTCGTCCTAGTTCTCTAGTAAAGGAGTGAATGAACACAGGATCAGAAGGAAAGCATTCTTTCTGTTCTTGGCTCATACCTATGTTATCCTTCATCTTCTCTCTGTCTTCATTCCCATGGTCCTCCTTCTTCCCTTCTTTTCCTATTTGCTCAATAGCCTTCACAACGTTTAATTCAGCTTGACTTCTGCCAAGCCTGACCTCGCCTCCACAGCCTTTTGCCTTGAAGATGTAACTCCTTTGCTAACAGTCCTTTTCTCCTAGAGGCATGATGCTTATTCCCAACATCCTTTTGGAAGGAGTTACTCATACAATTCACTCTGTAGTCATTTTACTACAAACGCTCCTTTCCCACAGGCAGAAAACACCACTTTTGAATCCATTAGGTCTTCAGTCCAGCTGACGTTTCTAGGGAAGTCCTTTGGTTTATGGACATTTGCACTCTTGAAATGGAATTACACGTTTTCTACTGTTTATTTTTCCATTACTTTAAGTGAAACAGAGTTCTGCCCTTGGCCTCCGCCCTCTGCATCTGTTACACCAGGGTATTTCTCCCAACAAGAAGAAACACCTTTCTGCCCATGACTCTTAAATCTCCCTCCCATTCTTTCTCACCATTCTGACTTACATCTCTGGATGGTTCATCACCAGTCTGACAAAACAAAACTGAGTGTGGTGTCTTGGTATCTTTCATCTTCTTTTCTCTCTTATCATCATTAACTGCTCAGAGCTTCGATGTGAAAACCACCTGGCATTATCCCCTTGCGCTGAGCTCTCAACAGCAAAACCAGGAGCTGGTAAAACATGTTTATGCCAATGAGCTCTTTGCAAGCTTTCTCTTATGTGTTCCTTGCAAACTGCCTTTTATTGCCATTTGTTTTGGGAAACATTACGGGATGCACAATCTAGAAGCTTGCTCATAAACCGGTCCTACATCTACCCTCTTTAATGGAAACTAGTGTAGAATATGAATTTTATTAACTATCAGAAAATTATGTCAGCATGGGTTTAGAAACCTCTAAAACTGTAATTTCCAGCCTGTTACTGAGACATACCAAGCAAACGATCCAATCCCGAACATGGAGGCTGCGTACAGATACACATCAATTGCTTACAGGACAACTTTACTAAATTCAGGTAGGACCATCTTTTCCCTTTGTGTCTATGGCTGGCCACTCCTCCTTGACCCTCTTGTCCACATCCAGCTCCCAGGAACTATATTGTGAATCCTTGAGTCTATATAGTTTACTGAATTTTGTTTAAAAACGTCAATAAAAGAGTGAATAAAAAAGAAGCACCTCTGTCAAAGACAAGAACAAACCAGTACCCTTCTCTTGGAGTCATCTTCTATGGAGACACATACGCATCTGCCTTTCTAATCTTTCACACATATTTGATCGGTTTCTGTTGCGCTTTACAAGGGCAGCTGCTCATGCCCATTTACACAAGCGATTTGTTTATGTGTCTAAACCTGCCTGAAGTATTTTTTTTCTTTTTTTCTTTTCTAATTGTGGTATACAGTATATATATTTTCTTTTTACTCTTGAGTAATAAGCAACAAAATCAAAGAATCTCACAGCAAGTTGTTTTGTTTTCTAATGACTCAAGCCCTTTTATGGATTCACTTTTGGAGTCATCACTCAATGTGGCCAGCAGCAAAATGAAAATAATTTGCCACAGCCTACCACCTACCATAAACAGGATGAATAATTAGTTGGGGTGGCTTCAGTAATTAAAAAAAAAAAAAAAAAGAAGAAGAAAAAAGCTAAGGACTACATCTGAAGTTGGAAATAACTCATGCTCAATGAAGAAAAAACCTCTTCTATATCACCTTTAGAAATGTCAACAAAAATGATCATTTACTTGTTTTGGTAAAAGCGATGGTATTCTTCAGTTCCTTTATTTTCTTTTCCCCCATGTAAAAGCTGCAATCCTGCAGCAAGGGAGAGGCTGGGGAACCTCCACTGAAGTGAACAAGACTTCTGGATGGATACAAGACCACACATGGGGATTTTACTGCAGGATCAGGGCCAATATGTTACACTCAAAAAGAACAATCGGGAAAGGGGTATGAATTACACCCAAGACAATATCTTCATTAAAATACATTCGGCATTTAAAAAGGCATTGAAAATCAGTCCTCCAGCTCTTATAATTTAAAAGACTACAGAACAGAAAAATGCAGGTATGCGTATACACACACAAACACACACGCACAAAGATTTATGAAAGCTGTAAAGATCACTTGAATTCCTTACGCACACCTCTGCAGCCTTGGAGAGGAGCAAGATCATTTTTCATTACTCTGCCTCCTCACTTAGGTGGTCTATTGATCATATCAAAAATGATTTCACCATTCACAAGCTCTTTTCTGTCCTACAGCAAAAGTTGGATTGACACCCAGAGCGTTAATTCTGTTAAGGGACGGTTGACACGGTCTTTCTCTGCTAAGTGCCACACTGTAAAATAACTGGGATACCCATTAGTCCTGCAATAAACACAGACTTTCACTGCTGGGACTCTGTTGTTTAATTTTCCCGAACAGTGGTTTACCCTTCTACGTTTTTCTCCCTGACGTATCACTTTTTCCCTCCTATTTAATTCCACAATAAGTTCTCCTCCAGAGCTTTCTGTTGAATAAGCAACGTCTCACAGGGTAACCAACACCACCCACAGCTGTGTCCCACAATAGCCCCATGCTGCTTGCATTACGTCTTTCGGATGATTTGGTCACGGTGCCTTAACTGCTCCAAACACTGCTCTTATTCATAAAAACGTGCGGAAGGAGGGGCTTCCAGTAGGATTCCTTTACCTGTTTCCCCACCACAAAACAGTGAAATAAATGGAATGGGTCATGAGCTACTTGGCCGGTAATGCAAACCTACAGCTTGACAAGTCAATAAAAAGCCAATCCTTTCCTCTCCAGCCACACGTAGGGAGCCAAGGCTAGAGGCAAACAATTTGGATATGCCTGCACAGGGAGGTTAATGAACCCCATTACTCAGCTATTGTGGGCAAACACTATGAAGACAGTAATCTAAATTATCAAAGTCTGAGTAGCTCTCCACTAAACAGCACCCAAAGTTCAGAAGTTTCTTCACATGGTCTGATTTATCTGCACAAGAACAACATTACTAAAAATTAAAGCTCCTGAATATCAAAGATGATACCGTAAAAACAAGATGCATTCTTGGAAACTACACATGGCAGAATTCTAGTTTCATTGAAGCTAACAGCAAAGTCCTGCCTTAAATAGCTAGCTTTTATTCACAACTCCCAGGAGTTTGAGCAGTTTTAAGAAAATACATATTCATGTTACAGCAGCAACTACAGATCCCCAGTGAGCTTAGGGGAACACCAAAACAGCCCCTGTCTAATTTCTTGTCTTCATCCAGGTCAATAAAAAGCCCATCAACAGATTTGCTAATGCCTTCTTCTTCTGCCTCCCTTGGTGCCATTACCTTATTAAAGTCTGATTGTGTATGTGTGTCTGTAGTTTTCCCAAGAAAATTCAATCTCTGGAGAGTCCACAGCTCAACTCTTACATAAATTAAGCTTGTTGCAGATAGAAGATCCATCATTTAGGCATCTGTTTTCAGAGAACATTATCCTGTAACAAACTTGGTGGTACTCCGCATGCTGCAGGTTAGATAATAAAGTTTTACAGAATTTCAAACAGCACGACTAAAGAGCTGTTTTACTGCAATTCTGTTGCCCAGCTATGGTTGCACTTAAAGTAACAAATTCTTGAGCGAGTAGCAGTGCTGACCCAAACCATGCAAATTTATGAAAAATAAATTCCTCCAACAGTGAGTCTGTGTTTCAGGTAGGGTTACAGCTTCAATGAGGAGATTTTCTCAAGCTACATTTCATTTCAGGCTTCCACTTTTTCAGACACATGCTATTTTGTCAACTTATAATAACAGGTGCTACGAGCACCTTATTGTGGTAGAACTTCTTAGATGGATGATCACAGAAACTCAAGTGTAATAAACCACAAAGCAACAGGAGAGGTTCCCCTGTCCTCTCAGCCCCAAAACGATGCTTCTGGGTCACCAGTACTACACAGAGAGGTCACATCTACTGGTCACAAAATAATTTGATCTATATATATGCCATTTGGCTTTGAGATTGCCTACAAAGGATGTCAGCTAGTTATGCTGGTGGCTTCTGTCATGGGGATATCATGCAGTCGAGTGAGCCTCCAAACAAACACAAGTTAGGCCTTGGACTGATGATATCACAGAACGACAGCAACATAGGGGCTGGCAGGGCCCTCTAGAGATCCCCCAGCCCAACCCCCCCGCTAAAGCAGGTGCCCCCAGAGCAGGGGGCACAGGGACGCGTCCAGGAGGGTTTGAATCTCTCCTGAGAAGGAGACCCCACGGCCTCTCTGGGCGGCCTGGGCCGGGGCTCCAGCACCCTCAGGGGAAAGAAGTTCTTCCTCATGTTCAGTTCATATCCTACCAAGCAATAAAAAGCTGTAGTGGAGTCAACCAAACAACTGGGTAACAAAACTTCTTCTATCCCTTAATCCTTTTAGGATTTTATTTTACAATCCACAGGTTAGTTAATAAACATTTTTTATAGACACATACATATCTGAGCACACACGATATTTTTTTAGGGAGAAAGTCACATATCTACTCACTTCAAAAATATGTAAGACAAGGGGCAACTTCACTGGAGTGGCAGGTCACGTTTACAGGTTAAACACTGTTAAAATACCTGCCTTTCCCCTTCTCATGTCTGGTTTCCAAGTTCCCTGCTGATGGCAGAGCTACGATACAACGCAGCGTGAGTCTGGAGCAAAAACATGACATATTAAGGTAAATTTGGAGACCTGATTTCACAAAAAAATATATATCCTGCTTCTATGTCACAGGAGCACTGAAACAGCAGCAAGTGAGTGGTACTGTGCTTTGTGGTCTGGCACCAGTGTCAGAAGCCATGTGCTTTTTCTTAAAAACTGTACTTACATGTAGAATAAATTTATCTGAAGTATAAAAAATTACAGCACATACTTTTGCTGAAGTTTATGTCAACTGTGGTAGTAGCTGGAATGTCAACACCTCATCAACAGATAGGCTTTTAAAAAACTTATGTGTATGAAAAATGATTGTGCTTAGGAAAAATAACTAGACAAAATAAACCATGATGCAATTGAATAAAAGTATTAAACTCTGGTCATCACTTGCAGTTGATTTAAAATTTAAAAGTCTGTACTAGCTGTGGTGTTTCATTTTGTTTTGCTTTTTAAGAAAAAGATAGCATCTCTAGTTCCTTCCTATACTAACTCAGTTAGCAATCTACCTTGATAACACTGGAGTGGAAAAAAAACTCCAGTGAAAAACCCTTCCAACGTATCATTCAAATCATATCTAAAAAGGTGGTCATAAATATTTTAGAACCCAAGCAAACCAATAAGAGCTAGGCCTATTAAGGATAAGATCTTTTACAACAAATTAAATAAAACAATTTATTGAAGCCTGGACTTGAGATAAACTAGATTTACTAGCTGACCTTTTATTCATTTAAAGAACAAAATTAGCTCTAATTGCATTAGAATGGAATCCAGTAAATTTCTTCTAATGTGGCATCCATGCAAGTATTGCTGTAATTGTTTACAACTAAGATGGAAATGCTTTGATTATAATCTACTTTCTTCTTGTTTTACTGTGCAGTTAAAACACTTGCAAAAAACCCTGAAGTAGAGCAGTTTTTCCAATATCGGTTTCTCCGCCCTTCAGCAACTGTACATTTTCACGTCTATTAACCTAACGTTATTAATAGCCATCTCTTTTGAACTGATGTGTGTTGTAAGAATATTTGCACACCAGACAAGCTCGAATGCAGAGATCCCTTTGAATCTAGGAGCAACATGTACTTGTATTTGCAGAAACAAGAAAGAAAGCGAATTCTCTGCCGCTTACCATCACTGCTTTGTATGTTGGTCTAAGCAAAGGAACCAAGGAGCAAAATGATAGAGAATAAACTGTTTGCTACACTGCAAAGGCATTTTGCTCACCACTGCTGCATCATTTGAGTAAACTTGTGTCACTGTTGTTGTGCTGTGTTTATGGCGTGATGTGAATCTCCATTTCAAGCACCATCAATCTGACACTTTTTCTTCAGACATCTGAAAGACTTTGTGGCCTCATCAAGACCTGCAAGTACTTCAATTAAAGACAATGCTTTATTTGAAGTTGCCCCAACCCAACCTCCAGCTGAATAGGTACGTAAGTACCTCCAAAAGCCTCCAAACAGCTCTTCTCTCTAACAGAGGAAATGGAAATAACTCATTAGTCCATCCAATTTTTACTTATCAAATTCTATGAATCCCCAAAAACTTTTCTCTTATCTTTCCATGGCGATTCACGGTCTTCTCAAACCCACACTACTATAATCCAGAGACGTGCTAATTGAAACACATTTCCGTTTGATACCTACCAGATACTCAAAACTTCATTACCAACACAGATGAAATAAAAGTTTAACTTTCCCTTAGCATAACACATCACAAAAGCTTTTTTTCCTGCCTGTTATGAGCTACTTATAAGGTTGATGAACCTACTATGGTCTTTTCAACTAATAACCTTAAATAGAGGTTGCAGAGACTTCTGGTGTTACTTCAGATGTTCAAGTCACACACACAGCTATGTAATGCTTTGCCTCAGAGCCACACTGGTCCTTTTCATAATGATCACAACACATGAAGATTAAAATATGCTCTGAGATCAGGCTGAATATTAATTGTTGAGGATGAAAGCAAAAGTACTATTAAGAGTAGGGCAGCTCCACTGCAAGCCCTGCTGCATTAGACACCAGATAGACACCCAACACAGCTGCCAGAGCCACGCGGCGCAAACTCTGTTTACTTGTATAAGGGCAAATTTCTTCCTGGATTTTGCCTTGGAAAACTACAAGAAATTCTAAAAGATATTACAAAGCTCCATAAGTTCTTTCTTGCCATCAGTCAGAAGGTGCAACCTGGTGATAACAGCCATTACAATGGGACAACTTCAGGGTGCCAGCGTGGTGGGCAGTGAGGAGATATTTAAGCTAGAAAAGGGAAACCAGTAGGCAAACAGAGATGGAATACTAACGACTCAAACCTCGTTTGGTTACGCAGCCTACAGCAATCTCAAGGATGAGTGTCACGTGGAGAAGATGAAGATCCCCTCCTAGGCCCAGTACAGATGCTGCAGAGAGCTGTGACACACCCGTGCTCTTTTTAGCATTTCCTACCAGCTGCCTTCGGAACTCCCCTGTCCCTGAAGATCTCAGCCTTGGTGTTTAATTCTCCCCTAATTTGTCTAGAAACTTTGAGCTAAGTCAGCTTTGTTGTATCTTCCATCCTGGAGTCAGGGTTTATATTCCAGGCTCTGCCATGCTAAGTAAGGATCACAACACACAAGGTCCTCAGATGGTGGTCAAGGTGCCACTAACGATGCACAAAGGAAACTGGCATAGAAGTGAGTTTCCCAAAAGACCATAAAACATGATATCAGTATCTCTGACCCACTATGGCCTGGCAGGGCTGACGATGATGTACCCATACGATTTGCAGCAAGCACATGGAGTCTGAGGCCCCTTCTCAAAATGTGTGTGGGAATGAGAAAGGCTGCGGTGAGGTAAGATGGGAAGCGAAGTAAGCTCTTTGGTGCTAAAATATGGCTTCAGAACTTTAATTTAGAAGTTCTGCCTTGAAAATACGACTTAATTTTCCCCTTGAAACTTGTACAGTCCTTGAAAAAGAGAAGTTTAAAAGTATCCACAGCCCCTCAAAGAGGAAAATGGATTTGTGGGCTTTAAAGGGACAGCCTGTCCAGTCATGCACATTCAGACCATGCACAGCAGGACAGACAGCTGTTCTGAGAAAGCTGGGGCTTTCGTACAGCAATCTGAGGCACAGAACTTTTAGATAACACTCAAATATTGTGGAAGGAAGAAAGCAGAAATGGTTGAAGAGCAGGAAAAAGCCCGTATATTTGGGGTGGGGGTGTCCCATAGAAACCAAGAAATGACTGAAGTCCTACAGCAACTTCAAACCAGTAAAACTCACAGTTACCTGCTCAGGAAGAGTAGGACAGCATAGAAAAACAGAATAATCATCAAAGATGCCATTTCACTTATAAAGCAGAAAAATAAGCAATTAGGAGATTCAGTTCAGAATGGCTATAAAAGAGAAACAACCATGTTAGTGATACTTAACGTGATGAATGGAAAGGTAAAATCTGTTTGGTGCTCATGTTTACCATCAGACATGAAAGCGTGCTCTGTGCCACTAAAAACACGAAAAACCCGATTAAAAGAAACCCTTCACATACAACACAGGACCAGCCTAAAAAGCCCAGTGACGCATGGTTTCCCCAGCCTCTTCAGCCACCTGTTTATGCTGTATGATCTCAGGATAGGGATCATCCTATTTACGCTCATACAGTACAAAGTAACTATTATTTGTACAACAGCACCCAATAATTAGGGAACTAATGAACCAACATTTGAAATGCGTTATGTACACTCATGAATAACCATCAACAGTTATAATCAAACAGACGTGTGTAAAGAAATTTCAACTGTTACGTTTTAACGCATAAAACAACTGTTAGCTGAAGAGCGTTATGAAACTCGGCTGTAGGTTACACTAGGGATGACCACCCATTACAGAAGCCTCACTAAATGTCACTGGAGGCATCACGCAAGTCTAGATGGAGTCTTGCAATCCAAGCTCCAGAAATGTACGGAGTGGGAAACACAGTAGGATGGATGGAAGATGATAGGTCCCACTGGGAGAGTAGAAGAAAAAGGGCAAAACGTCCAAAAAATTTCTATTGGTAACTGTTCTGCTTGATTTTTCATTAGAATGGTGAAAAGATGTCATAGCCGTATGAATATCATTTGCCACTAATTTTTTAAGCATTTCCCACTGAAAATAAGAGCTACCACAAGTCGCAGAGGATGAACTGTGCTAAGCAAGTACCTTGCAGATGGATTTATTTGTACTTACATCTTGTCTTGGCCTGCACCCACTCTTAATGTCAGCCGAGGAATAACTGGTGACGGAGCTGGAACAACTGGTTCCACCTTTATCTGTACAAGGGAACACAATCATCAATCAAAGACTGCAAGCAGACTCCCAAAATATATTAATTACATGAAAGCACCGATGGAGTTAACCAAATAGAGTATATCAGCTTAATGAGACAGAGCTATGACAGACTGATGACCGCTCTCTCACGCTTCACGCTGTGGCACGGACGNAATTTCTATTGGTAACTGTTCTGCTTGATTTTTCATTAGAATGGTGAAAAGATGTCATAGCCGTATGAATATAATTTGCCACTAATTTTTAAGCATTTCCCACTGAAAATAAGAGCTACCACAAGTCGCAGAGGATGAACTGTGCTAAGCAAGTACCTTGCAGATGGATTTATTTGTACTTACATCTTGTCTTGGCCTGCACCCACTCTTAATGTCAGCCGAGGAATAACTGGTGACGGAGCTGGAACAACTGGTTCCACCTTTATCTGTACAAGGGAACACAATCATCAATCAAAGACTGCAAGCAGACTCCCAAAATATATTAATTACATGAAAGCACCGATGGAGTTAACCAAATAGAGTATATCAGCTTAATGAGACAGAGCTATGACAGACTGATGACCGCTCTCTCACGCTTCATGCTGTGGCACGGACGGTCAGAGTTTGTTGGGAAGTCCCAGCCACAGCAAATCACAAACACGAATTCTAGACTAAAAAAAGTCAACTTGAAACTTCGTTGCATTCGTACCTGCTCATACACTTTGTTAACAAGTCTTCCCGATCTAGTCTTTTTCTAGAGACATAAAAAACCCCGGTACGTTTCTAAACAATGACGTGAAATGCTTTGACCTTAGTACTCAAACTTGATTGCACTCTTTTCTGTGATTTAAATTCAATTATTTCCCAGGTTCATCACATAAATGTACCGTGACTCTCTTGAATAAAAATTACTCACAGAGGAAGCAAATAAACCCCAAGCACCAACACGGAATGTTTTATGAAAGGGCTTATCCACACAGGTGTAACAGAATCACTGCTTTTTAATGCAGTTAGCCTGAGGTTTCTAATGGCTATTTTTCAAACAGCCTGGTTTCCAACCTCAGTATCTGGTGGAGTTTAGAACACCTGAATATGTCCTTCAACTCTTTGAACCAGCATCTGCCAAAATTTTGAGCATGTGTGTCATTGTATTTAATAAAATAACCACTTAGCTGAATCTGGTCTAGGAACTTAAAGAGACAAAAAATAGTACGCATGCACTAAATGGAAACCCCAGCAACTCTCGGTGGGAGAAATCTGTTTTAAAAAGCTTTCATAAAGAAAAGGAGGGCAAATAATCAATTCAAAGCACAGAAGGCAGTGCAGGAGACAGCAGGCCAGAGTGGGAGGATTCAATTAGGGCTTACATTGAGAAATGGTAACGACAAAGTCCTGTGCCACGCACCTTGCCCAAAGAATTGGAGCTGCTCATTGGGAGATGTCTACTCCAGAGAGAGAAGGGCTGCAGCCTGAGCAGTGTTTCTGTTTTGACACAGTTAACCATGCTTTTCAATAAAGCTCTCCATGGATATCTATTAGCTTACTTTACAGGTCTCTCTCTACTATTTGGCTTTTATAGCATGACTTTTTTGTTATGTCATTCCCCTGGAGTGTTGCAAGAGGTTTTCTTCCTCTGGAGCTCCTAACGCCTGGAACATTTCGCTGCCACTTTCTATAGGTAAGTCTCTTAACTGCTTTCCTGGCACCTTAACCTGTAGCATCATCCACTGGATAGCGACATGGAATTGAACCCTGGGTACAGGAGGCTCAGGCACATGCCTTAGATTATCTTACCTCTTTTCCTGCAGGTTTTTGCTCCTTCTGTAGTGTCTATTCTAAATACAAAGCTTCCTAGGACAAGCACTGCTACTTAGCTTCCAGCACACAGCACAGAAAGATACTCACGTTGTACATCCTTTCTATTAAGTCTTTTGTACTACTGTTTGTATACCACCAAGATGTTTGCAACAATGGTGGTGTGGGCTCATGCGGCAGAAGAAAAGCACACAAAACACTTCTTTATGCTCAGACACCAACATCGCAGTCTGCTGTGAGAAGTAAACTGGGCTCCACAACAATCCTAAATCTTAGCCTTTGACACAAGAGGAGAGGAAGCACCTTTCTACAACATGGGTTAGTGTGTAGGGTTTGCATGAATGGAGCAGAGGGAAAATTAAGGAGCACTCGCAGTTATATCCCAGATAGCTTGGTTTTCCTCTACATTGATGATAAGATTTTGATTGACAAGTAAGGGCAGTTTACTTTGGGGCAGCTCTGGCAAGCCCTGCCCCGATGCAAGGATGGCTCTGTTTCTCACGAAGCAGTTCCTCAACTACTTTAGTTTACAGCTCAGCGTATTAAGGTTAGCTGAAACTGGGTCAGCAGCTGCCTCGTGAGCTGCTCAGTCACTCCTACAGCACGCCCGGTAATCTCCGTTGTAGAAGTGGGGTGTAACTGTTTCAACTGCCTGCTTTTAATTTGGTAGCGCACATAACACAGCGTGCCAGCTCACTGTCTCCTTTTCTGGCTCCAAGGGCAGCACCTCAACACTTAACCGCGGAGCGCAGAGCTGCAGGCAAGCCCTGCGCAAAAGCTCCTCTTCCTCGGTGCCACCAGCGAACACTTGCAGCACGCAGCCTTCAGCTTCTGCTTTCTGCATTTATGCAGAGTACTGGTCGCTGTTCGGTGTCTTCCAGCAGCTCGGGGCAAAATTACAGAGAAAACTTGATAAAAAGCTTCAATTCCCCAACAGGACGGGATGCACACTTAGGTAAAATCTGGTATTTTCTACTGGCCGTCAGGAGCTGAAACTGCAGCTAGCCCACGAACTCATCTTTCACGTTGCGCTTACGCCTCCGAAGCGGACCCGCCGTGGAAGGTTAAACATCCGAGCACTAACTTGATCGTTTGCTCTTACAGCACAACTGCTGGCTAAATAAGTCATTGTGTGATCTAAAAGCTAAATTAAGGAAACATGTACTTTTAGGGGTTAAAACGAAAGAGCAGCATTCTGGAGTAATACTGGGAATTGGGGCCAGCAGAAGAGCATTTACAGTGGATTACTAAGCTTCCCAAATCACCAAAGAGGTAAAGTCCAGCAATATAAGACTCCTTTGTAGCTAACTAAAAATACATTGTCAGTGGATTTGTCCAGTTTTATGTATAAGCAATACTTCTTTCACCTGAACTAATACTAGTAGTCATATAAGCCCCTTATTGCCATGTGCTGCATTTTTTTTGCTAATCTTCAAGGATTTAGCTTCTTTGCCACATACCTCAGGGCACCAACTGATAAAGCTCTAACTCTCCATTTTTCCAGGACACCAGCAGTGCGGCCTTGCAAAAAATGAAAATCGCTCAAGAGATTTAAAGGGGAAATTTATTTTTAAAATCCTGACTTGCAGCAAAGAGGTGGATTTAAAAAAAGCTTATCTATCAAGAATCAGTTTAAATTTTAATTCTATCTGGGGACTCTTTCAAGCATTCTAGCTTTAATGTTTATCTTTTGACAGGGACTTTTTGCCAAGGTAATGGCCAGCTTTGTCAATTTAATTTGTCCAAGTTTTTATTACTGTTGAGCTCCTTCTCCTAATATATGTTCAGCCTATACCGAAGATGTACCAATTTGTATTTGTTTTTGTATCTGTTACATTGCTCTAAAGCAAACTAGATACAGCGATTTGCAGAAGAAATGCAAAATCAAATGTGTGAAAAAGAAGCAACTCATTGTCTCTATTTTATATACACCCATATTTAACTTAAAAAGAAACCTCTGCAGAAGGTCTCAGTGAAATACTGACAAAACATCTCAGGTGTGAGGGGCAGGCAGACAAAACGGGGAACCCGTGAAAGCGCTGCTGCAGTCTAAAACTGGACATTAAATTAACGTGGACAACTGGACCACCACCCCGTCGATCACCGACTCATCCACAGCAGACAAACGCTAGTTCTCCACATCACTCAATTCTGCGCTGAATAACCATTTGTCAACTTAAAAAACTTGTCAAGTTTTGAAATCAGCAGTTTGTTTCAAGTCCAGCAGGTAGCACAACAGGGTACAGCGGCAAAAAAGGAAAATGAGGGACGTTCCAAATCTGAGCTCCTATGAACGGAGGAGTATTACACACGAAGCAGGATGTAAAGAGCATCTTGGTAAAACCCAAACTTATATAGTGCTTCCTAAGGCTAAGGATAGAGATTTAGGAGATCCTGTATCCAAGGTTATCACATATGAAGACAATCTCTTTCTTCTTTTTTCTTCTTTTTCTTTTATATCAACAATCTAATGAGTATTATATGGTGAAGTGACAAAATATTAGAGCAAGCCCTGAATTAGGGGAGTCACTGGTATTTCAAATCTGATAACATGCAAATACGCTGATTTAGTTTCTTAAATATTAAATATAGTCTCAAGATTAGGTGATATTCGAAAGAAGAAATCATCTTTGGCTGATGTAAATCAGTAAGAGTTACAGGAGTGGAAGGAGCTCAACCCATTTGAAAACTAGCCCTCCCCTTCTCTTTCTCAAGTATAAGACTCAAAACGAAAGGTGACATTGGAACATTCAGGCCATAATTTGAAAACCATTTTCTTACTTCAAACAAACTGGAGCAACAAGGGGGTGGTCTTGCTAAGAGAGGTTTCAGCAGCTCTTCTCAACATCTGAGATAACTGGTGAACTTGTTTATTTGAAGGCAGTCTGCGCCTCACTTCTGTCCACCTGGTAATTTACAGGCTTCTACAAGCTTTGACACAGTAAACTTTTAGAACCAAAATTTAAAGTTTATATTAAAGGTATATCGTTGCCGGCCCTACTAGTGGAAATCTACAGAACAAAATTGGTGCATTGCAACACTACATACATTGGTCGTGTGTGTGCTGTTGCTGAGTCGGAGCCCCAGCTTTCCAAAGTGAAAAGTGAATTGAGGAAAACCAGGAAGACAATCTCACATTTCAAATTCACAAAACTGAACTTCACAGAATCACAGAATGGTAGGGGCTGGCAGGCGCCTCTGGAGCTCATCTAGTCCAACCCCCCTGCTAAAGCAGGTGCCCCCAGAGCAGGGGGCACAGGAACACGTCTGGGTGCGTTTGAATCTCCCCAGAGAAGGAGACCCCAGAACCTCCCTGGGCAGCCTGTTTCAGTGCTCTGTTACCCTTACGGTAAAGAAGTTCTCATGTTCAGGTGGAACTGCCCATGCTCCAGTTTGCGCCCACTGCCCCTTGTCCTGTTGCTGGGCACCACTCAAAAGAGTCTGGCCCTGTCCCCTGGACACCCGCCCTTTAGATATCGATCAGCACTGACGAGATCCCCTCCCAGCCTTCTCTTCTCCAGGCTGAACAGCCCCAGGGCTCTCAGCCTTTCTTCACAGCAGAGATGCTCTAGTCACCCAAGCATCTTCGCAGCCCTCCGCTGGACTCTCTCCAGTAGTTCCCTGTCTCTCTTGAACTGAGGAGCCCAGAACTTCCATTGTTTTGTCTCTCAAAGAGCTGGGAAAACCCCTGAAACTCTCGGGGGACATCTTCCTTGGAGCTGTTATTTTTAAAAAATACCAGACCTGTAATCACACATCTCCTCAAAGCTCTTAAGCAACGCTCAGCAGCAAATACAGGAATCCATGTGCATTTCTCATGCAAATATGCCATCTCAACTCATCTAAACAGCTTACCTTCTCATGTTTGTGTTTCTCTTTTTCTTTCTCTTTCTTTTCTCTTTCTTTTCTCTCCTTTTCCTTCTCCTTCTTTTCCTTTTCTTTGTCCTTCTCCCTTTCTTTCTTTTTCTTCTTCTCTTTTCTGTCTTTCTTCTTTTCTTTTGGTTTCTCTTTGTCCTCAAACAGTTTTTCAGGAAGCATTGGAGACAAGGAAGGTAACATGCTGGGAAGCCTCATGGTAGCTGGTGTGCTGAACAAGGGCAAAGACATTTCTTTGGGAGGTAACACAAGAGGTGCTGATGGAGCCTTTATCTTATCTTCCTTACCCTTATCTTTAAGTTTCTCTTTGTCTTTCTTATCCTTGTCTTTTTTGCCTTTCTCTTTCTCTTTCTTTTTATCTTTATGTTTTTCTCTCTCTTTTTTGGTATTGCCATCTTTCAACTTCACTTTTGTGTCAGCATCCTCAAAGTCCTTTAGTTTGAATTTATAGGGATCAAGATCATCATCTTTGAGCAGTTCCTTCCACTGAAATTTTGCTTCCTTGTC
The DNA here is from genome assembly GCA_013398225.1 of Steatornis caripensis. Taxonomy (NCBI): domain Eukaryota; kingdom Metazoa; phylum Chordata; class Aves; order Caprimulgiformes; family Steatornithidae; genus Steatornis; species Steatornis caripensis. The sequence continues at coordinate 88,106 of VZSC01001707.1, read as the reverse complement.
TTTATCCTTCTCCTTGTTCTTTTCCTTCTCCTTGTTTTTGTCCTTGCTTTTGTCCTTATCTTTTTCCTTTTGTTTTTCTTTCTTCTTGATCTTTGTCTTCAGCTCCTTTTTCAATTTCTTTTTCACTTCTACTGATGAAGCCAACTTGGTTTTCTCCTCATAGACTTTGAGAAGAGGTTCCGGAGTTGGCGGTGAAGCAGAAGGAGAGGAGAAATAAGTGAAGTTGGTAGGTGGATTAGAACCTGTCCCCATATTTGCCTTTCGAATGACCTCATCAATTGAGTCATCCATTGTCCATGAAATGTCTGAACTTGAAGTCCCACCTGAGGGAGGTATTGGAGTTGCTCCCGCCTTATTTGCACTATTGGCAGAAACAGAAGGTTTAGGAGTTGTAGTCTCTGAAATAGAAAGTCTTTTAGGACTGGTAAAAATTTCCCCTTCTGATTCCGAACCAGAGGAAAACTCAAAGGGATCCGGTTCTCGTTCTGCACACGCACGAGCGATCACAGCATCGATTGAATCATCAATGGTCTTGTCCATTACTGGTACTTTCTTAGTCTGGCTTTCAATGTTTGGCTTGGTGGCAGGCTCAGGTGGCGTCTGTCCTTGTTTTACTTGAATGTTTTCCTTCCCTATCTTGTCACTTAATGCAGCCAGAGGGGTTCTACTTGGTGTTTCAGGCTTGACAGGTGGTTGGGGAACATGAACAGGAACCTTTGGACTCTTAGGACTTTTTGGGCTCTTGGCGCGACCTGGTGACTTTTTTTCTTTGGATCCAGTTTTTGGTGAACGTATGGGACTTCCAGTTACCACTGGAGAGGGTGTAGTTTTAGGTGATTTTGTCTTCTGTCCTGGAGAACTTGTTTTGGATTTTGTTTTGGGTACAAATGGCTTTACCTCTAAAGTTTTGGGGGTTGGCACTTGCGATTTTGCAATGGGAGCCAACATTGGTGGTTCGGGTGAAGGAGGGGCTAAGTCTGTATTGTCCTGAACATGAACTGGAGAAAGCATTGGTGGTACTTTTTGAGTATTTATTGAGCTAAGAGGCTCACGTGGTTCCAAAGCTCCGTCCAGGGTGTCCCCTTTGGAAACAGATAGTCTTGGCCGTTTCACAGGCAGAAATTCCTCAGCATCAGGACTTTCTAATGGTCTCTTGCTCAAGTAGTTCTCATCATTAATTGCCTCATCCTCTTCCATATCTCCCTCTTCTTCCAGCGGCACCTGCATGGCCTCTGCAGATGTACCTCCATCGGTAGGCACCTGTTCCTCTTCCTCTTCTGTAACAAAGAAGATTTTAAAACAGCATTAGGATAATTTAAAATGTGTTCTACAGAAACAAACAAGCATCAGAGCAAATGTTCACATGCATCTCGGCCCATAAGAGGTAACTGGCCAACTATCAGCTTCTTACTGGTCTACTTGGAAGGAAAGTGTGGCATCTCCTCTGTCTCACATCAGCCACCATCACAACTGGCAGGTGCCCTCATCACAGCGTAACATCAAACTCACTAGCAAAGGATATGAGCTCACCAATGATGGTAGACCTTGTGGAGCAGGTCCAAAGCGTCCGTTCTACCTAAAAATGTCCTCATTATTTCTTACCGCAGCTGTTGGGATTACAGTAACACAAACCTCCTTCATTCATTTCAAACGAAGGGAGAGAGCTTGAAGCATTTTCTGCTGTAACAAAGTGGACTGCAAAGCATAGATCAAAGTAAAATTCACCAGAATTAGCTGTCTTGCTTATATATCATGCAATTTTGACTGCAGATTAACTACCATGAAAACGTCTTCCTAAACCTGATTTGTTTTTCCTGAAGCAGCACAGTCTGAAGGTTAAAGCAGAGGACTAAGCCCCATTCAGCCTGCCAGGTTCTGTCTCTGATACCATCTTAAGAGCTTGCTGCACACGGACGTTATCTGTTATGATTGTATGGGAACACCCCAGCCTTGCGTGTGTGCGTGTTGGTTTGGATCAGAAGCACGCCTTTGAAATGCATCTCTCCATCATCCCCGCTTACTGTTGTCTTGTTTGCATCATGGGGCAATCCTGGAGTCCATATGCTGGCTTCCTGCTGCAGTGAAATCAAAATAAAACGTGTTGCCAGAGGAATACACTTAACACGCTCCAGCCGCAACTGGGTATTCGGGCTACGAGACCAAAAAATCAGCTTTTGGAAATAAAATAAAGCCTGAAACATGCACAGTGTGGACATCAGGCACCAACTGTTTCAAGCCAGTGGGGACATCACCTGTGTCATTGCTCTGTTTTTTCGTTTAATAACAATTACTTTTTTTCTCCCTACATATACGACCACCTTCAGTCTTACATGTGTGACACGATGGTACAAAGAAAGGAGAAAATTCACTTGAGATCTCCCAGCAAATCCACTGCAGGTTTGAGAAGAGGAGAACCTCTGATCTCCCCAACCACAGCCAAGCACTTTATCCTCTTGGATACACTTCCTCACTTTCAAAATGGAATTATCCAAGCGGGAAAAAGGATTCTTAGTCTGGAATAAGAACGAGCACACGGGCATTAACCTGACACGTTTATATTTGCTGTAATTACATCATTACACCTATGCTGCTTAACATGCCTGCGTAGACAACCTCACTTCACTTTACCCCACGTCTCTGTTTACCCACCTGCAAAAACGCATGACATTTTGTCTAGCAGGGTTTCTGCGGAAAGATATCAAGTGCCCTAAGATTCTCACATGAAATACGAAGTAAAAACTGTTTATTATGACAGTGGCTAAAACCTAGCTTGCTTAATGAGCAGGTGGTTTTAAAGAAGCAAACACCGAGAAACTTGTAACGTTACACTAACACCATTTAAAGCTTTGTAAGACAGTATTTTTCTCAAATATCTATTTTCGAGGTGTGTATTTTCAGGTTTTCTGTGCTGGTGTTTCTCTACTGTAATGTGTCAATGCTCTGATTTAGGAGAGTTGAGTCAAGAGCCCTGGGCTGCAGCACAAATCTTGCCAGCATCACAAATTAAGTAAAATGAGCTAGCAACTCCGGCTTTTGCCAGGGCCCAGAGGATTTACAGCAGCCAGCCCAGAGAGGAGACTTTGCCTGAGGATAAAGTCTTAGCCTTCCGTGAAAAACAGAAATGTTAGGGAGTTAGGTTTTGCCTGGCTGGGCACTGACATTAAATTTTTTAAACTGCAAAGTTAGAGTAGAACTGAGAAATCACTGTGGACCGAGCCTGCACCTGCTACGGGGGAAAAAAATCTGCTTCCAGATCATGGAAGTCATTTCAATCTCTGTTTAAGCTGTTGCAGAAATCAGCTACCCTCATCTGCTCAAGGCTGTTTTGGGGATGAAGAATTAGCATTTGTCAAATGTCATACAGCGCTGGTTGCTACCGAGCAATTCCCTCCCAACCCCATTCGACCTAGTTCACCACTGCGAGTTTGTTTTCATTTAAAACTTTAAAGACCGATAAAATGTAAAACAAACATCATACTTTAAAATCTGGATTTAGAGAAGTCTTCTGCCTCAGCTACAACACGAAAAGTGTAGCCAAAGTAAAACATTAGGAAAGACAGGGTTTGATCATGCAGACTTTAGAGATAGCGACATAAACCTCTTTAATACAAAAAACGCGGGGATAAGAGTTCAGAAAGTAGAAGAGAAACTCCTGCAAGGAACGGTAAAAGAACTACATTTACTAGAAAAATCAGAACATTTATTTGCTGAAGATTTCTGCCCGGTGTCTGCTTAAGCAGCCACTCCGTTATACCGTGTCTCACAGAAGTGCACTGCGATATTTCGTATTTTTGTAACTCCTTCTCATCCCAAGGTGCTTCTCATGTTTTACCGACTCAGGATTGCAAAAAACCAGCAGCTGCCGGATCAAAGGCAAAAAAACAATTTCAGAGGAGGTTTGGAGAACAGAGACCAGAGTTTTGTACAATAAAAAAAGAGCAATGCTTATTTTTTTTTAATAAGGCCAAGTAAAGTTTGCACCAGGCCCACGAAGTTTCTGTGATCTTGTGTGGAGATGCCAGGGAAGGGCAGAAGAGGTTAAAGTGCAGTTTGTAGAGGTGAGACTAGAAATCGGGGTGTCTTGGCTCCAGCTTTCATGCGCATTCCTGCAAGCCACAAAGACAACTTAGTAAGGAAGCAGAAGCATTACCATCCCTTTTATATGGACTTGGATTCCCCAAAACATCTGGAAAAAATTGCCTGGGTCAGTCCTGAACAATCCAGGGACTAAGGAAGTTCACGAGCACTTAACTACTGACACACATTCACCACTTTTCAGACATGCTCAGATGACAATCTGGAAACCTATCGTGGTCAAATGAAACCCAAATTTCTCTTGGAACAAGGCCACGGTCTGATCCTCAGCGAGGACTGGTTTGCTGCCAGGCAGCGGCTTTCAAACCTGAGCCACCACAGCTGTGACCATGGCAGAAAACAACGAAGCACGGGTTTTTTTTTCGGGGGGG
>VZSC01001707.1:0-83482 GCA_013398225.1 Steatornis caripensis | reverse complement strand
GGGGGGGGTTAATCAGAGAAAGTGAGATCTCTGTCTCATGTTCAAGAGCTACAGGCTCTTTTTCCTCCAGAAGGATTCACACCGGAGCAGGAATCAAATACAGGAAAACATCAGCTTTTAAGTGTAATCTGCCGGACTTGGCGATGAGCACTTAAAACCACGCAGCCACTTCTTCACCTTTGTCCATCTCATTCGCTACCCGGCACTTCTCGAGGCGCAATCCCTTGTGCACAGGATTGCTTTTTAACTCTCTTTACTGCCATCTCTCCCCATCTCCGGACACCTTATTAATGATCTGACTCTTGAGTTAGCATCTATAGGTCAAATGGATATCACCTCGGCCATCTGCCCTAATAACTCTCTCCTGCAATGAGAGGAGACTAGAGCAGTTTGGGAGGTTTCTCAAGATAACAGATTCTTTTTTTTTTTGGTTGTTGTTCGAGAAGTCGGTGCTGGATCAATATTAATGCTCACATTACTAAAGCCATACAGAGCAATTGTTCATTATGTCAGCCGGCCCCACGTGCGGAGCCCGGGCTCAGACCACGCACAGGTTGCAGGACGGATGAGCTCAGCCGTCGCAGCGCAGCCCCAAAGGTGAATTTGTCCAACGCTAAAATAAAACAAGCTGGCAGCCGTTAGCACGCTGCTTTGGAGAAAACTGTTTGCTAAGAGAGCATTTCTTACTGGAGCATACTAGGATGCGTAGCATTGCCTGTGTCTATGCAAGGAGGCAAGTTCTTCACGTTCATGAAAGGGCGATTTTGAAGTTAAGGGAGGAAGGAATCTGCTCCTCTCTTGACATGGGTCTACAGCGCGATCTCGGGCAGGTCACACGATGTACTGTTCTCCTCCCATCTGACGAGAGGTGATAAAAGCTGAACTTGGTAAACGCATAGCTTCTCGGGTCCTCTGGACAGAAAGCATTAGAAATGCGAGCTGTGGGGATCTGTCACCACTTCAAATGGTGAAGAAGAAAATTTCTTAAGCGGAATAGTTCAGGCAAGAAACCAAAACTCCTGCATCTTTTTAACAAAAAAAAAAACCACTACAGAAGCACAAAACTTCTTTATTTGTACATCATGTTCCTCTAGCACAGCAAGGACTCCAAAACCAAAGGCTTCCTGAACATACCTTCTCAATTTGGCTCTGTTTCAGGACAGCAGTACTCAATACTTGAGCAACGAACTTCCAAGTTAATGACGATCAAGGGACTGTATGTCCCTAAAAGTGACACAGGCGTACAAAGGAACAGAAATTCGGTCTTTATTGCAGCAAAAGAAGTGCAATCACCCGCACCATGCTATCATGCTCTCCCGGCTGCCTCATTAGAGGAGGATGTACACGTTGCTCTTTCAACAACATGTGAGACAAAAGTGAGGACAGGAACATACAGATGCAAAACTCTTCCGGCTGAAGAGAAACGCACCTAGGTGTAGACATTCTTCAAGCAAGAAAACCTGTGACACACACACACATATATATAAAATCAAAACTGTCGTCTTCTTGGTCATTACCAGACTTTTTACTTGGCAGCTTCGGAGATTGCAGCATAAGCACTTACAGCTAGACAGTATCCTAAAGCACACAGCACAGACTGGGACAGACAAGACCTCTGCTCAGCTCTTGACACTGCCAAAAAACGTCTGTTGGCTGGTATTTAATTTAAGCAAAGTTCCAGTCTTTCTTCTGGAAACTGGATTAATATTTCCCTACGTCACAGCATGGTGGTAGGATAAAACCATCTGGCTAAGACCGGGAGATCTAAGAATAAACCAGGATTTCTTAAGTACAAGATGAAGCAGAGCCAGACACCGTGGCCTAAAGATGGACATCGCTTGCTGAAGGAAGCATAACACGATGTTAGGAACAGCAGCCCCTTGCCTTCAATGCAAAGACGAACGTATTAATTGCACAAAGCCCTGTCAGGTAACAGTTCTCGTGGATGCCAGCTCTTGTTATTATAATAATGCAAGATTTTGGCATTTGGTATTTGATACTCACTTTAGTGTGTCAGACAAACAGTATCGGCTATCAGAGTAAACCCACTAAGGATACAATTCTGAATGAGCAGATGATTCCATGCAATTCATAAATGCCTAGTTTCAACAATTAAATTTCTTCCATAATCCTTTTCTTTTTAAACAGAATTTGAACACTTTACTTGCTACCAGAATGCCAAAAGGCCAAATAAAGATCTATCAGTAGATCACGCATTTCTTTCATGCACATTCCTGCTCATATCAGGTCTCCGGGCTCCTTTGCACTGCATGGTAGCAAGTGCCTAAGGATGGAAGTTGAAAGTGCCAGGGTTTTTAAGGAAAATTAGGACTCACGAAACAAAATATTGTGGCAGGACCTGCACTGAAATCTTCAGCGCGCCTTTCCTTCCAAGCATATGCTGAAGGTTTTATGCACAAGACAGCCCAGCCTCTCAAATGCCAGAAAGGAAGCGATTATTTCACAGCATATGAAACTTTTTAGTGAAAAAAAAAACCACCCCAAAACTTTCCTGCAGACTTCCAAAATAATTTTGCTATTGTCTAGATAAGGCATGAGATTAAGTCAAAGATATCTTTTGGGAAATTTTAAGTCACTAAGTCAAGAGTCTAACAACCCTATCATATCCTAATAAGCAGGGGCTTTTGACTTCTATTAAAAGTGGAAAGATTTTTTCTTATGCCACGATAGGTTTTACCTCTTTAACTTGTAATAACAATGGCCTTTTCCCAAAACAAACAGAAAGTGTGCTTGTAGTCCATAAAGGAAATTAATGGAAGAGTGACAAAATTCAATCCTGATATCCTACAGGCCAATATCCTGATACTCTAATGCAAAAGGAACACACTAAGATGCCTGTAATACATTTTGAGCTTAAAATGCCAGATTTTATACAGATATATGTGTGTGTATATATATACGCTTCTATATATAATTTCTCTGCCATATGAACACAACTGATCACTGATGTGGCTTGTTTACCAAGCAGGCGAGACACCAACAGATTTCTCTTTTACTGCATAAACTAGATCAACCAACTTATTACCAAACTGTGACATTTTCCAATTGACACTTTCTATGGGAAGAGAGCTGGTAAGACAGCACTGTCAAGGAGCTCATCTCCCATGTGTCTCAATTTTTTCCACGGACATTGCCAGCCAGCTCATTCCAGTGCCTTCTCAGTATGTTCTAAAATGCAGAAACCACAAATACAAAAAAAAAAAACCCAAACCTTTCAGGTGTGGCTAGTGATTTTGCATACATAACTGAGACACTGAAGAGGATGTTAAAGATGCCTGCAGTTACGCATCCAAACTCGTTAAGCCACATTGGAAAATTATGGCCCAAATGGCTGGGTGGTACCTTCAACGATCAGTATTAGCCAGGACTGAACTTGGAGGTGTTCAGCAGGACTGAGAGACTTGGTGTAAGCATTTATCAATCACAAAAGCAGTCAGTAACCTGTTCCAAGAAGCTACAAGTGGTCGACAAAACCCTCCTCCATCCCTAACGACAAAATACATCCATCCATCTTGAAATACGGACGACAGCAATAATCCAGTTGAGGACTCACACATTTCCAGACTAATTCGGTTACCTTTCCACCCTGTTGAACAACTGCTTCACACTCTTGATTAGGCATTTCTTGGTATGAAATCAACACAGATAAAGTTTTGAAAACCAGCATGAGAATAAGCTAGCTAGTTTGCCAGAAACAAACCACAACTACTAAAGCTGTAGTTGTGCATCACAGCGTTGATTCGAAAAGAAACAGTCCCATCCTTTCTTTTGTCCTGGTTCAAGCATTTGTGTGGGAGAACGGGGAACTAACTGAGGGGAAAATAAGAAAGATTATCCGTTAGTCTGAACTCAAATCACCAATCTGGTCTGTCATGATACTACTCAAACTTCTGGGCTAGAACCAGCCAGCGAAAAGTCCTGCACTTCCTTTCTTGTATCATCACCTTGCCCCTTCTCCGTAGTGAACTCAGATAGAAATATAACTGGCGGTGGAAGAAACAAAAACAAAAGACCAAGTATTTTCCTGTCCAGTTGGCAAAGTAAAAAAGCCCACCTCAGGACCATGCAAGCCTAAGGGTGTGGGAAAGAAGAGGAGAGAGGTGCGGAGCATCCCTCTGCGGGCATCAGATCTCGGCTTAGGGTACAACGTGCAACTTTGGCTTCCAGCGCTGCTTTAGGATGCTGGATGCAATGAGAACAACACTTTTACTTACCAGTGGTGGTCCTCGTTACAGTATTTGTTAGAATATGCAATGGTTACAAAGTCAAACTACCCAGGATTCTTAAAATGACACACCCAGCTTCCTGCTGAAGACAGAAAAACAGCGTTGGCAGATTGTTATCAGCTACACTCACAATCTCTCTCTGACCTGAGAAAATACCAGTCCTGCATTTGCGCTGCACATAGCAAGCAAAAAAGTGTTTCTGTCTAAATACAAAGAGGGAGACTTTATTCTCGCTCTGACTTTTTCATAGCGGCTCAACAGTTTTTTGTAGGTCACACATAAGTACATAAATAAATGCATGTGCGTGGCAATGCTATGCTAACGTATCTGGAGCTGTTGTGCAGACTTTGGATGAAGAGTAAAACCAACCCAAGGAGTGTCTTTAGGAAGTGATCGAGAGAGAACATGCGTGAGAACCAGCCAGCTCCTCATCAGCAGGGCAGCGCTGGTTCAGTCGCTTTGGTGTTGCTCTTAATTACACTCGTGATTTGAGTCTCTCCCCTGAAACCTGCAGAACAGAGCATGACGTGAAAACCACCGTGGTTTGATCAAAGCATACAGATGGAGACAGAAAACCTCCATAACAACATCTGGACAAACCTACATGCTTTTTACTATACTTCTTACTCCATCTGGGGTGTACGGTCCTTAACAGCACCGGGAACTCACCCCGATGCACGTGTGCAGGCGTAGAGGTTTTCTCTTTAAAGGTACATTTTGACTTCTAAAAAATGAAATTATTAGCAAAGACAAGGTAATTAGGCAATGACAATTCATAGAGTACAACCAATCAATAACAGAGTACATTAGCAAGACTGACAGAGGTGTGATGCCGATACGTTATAAATGGCTCTATACTGACCTGTAAAAATGCAGCGTTTCCCTAACATTCGGCACAATAAAAAACTAAAATGCTATATAAGCAAGCCAAACTGAAATGACACCTAGTATTATAAATGGCCTAATCTATATGTTAATACTGTTGTATCACGTAACTGCAGCAAGACCAAGATAACAATATGACTTTGGGGTTTCTATGGCTACATCCTGGGCTAACGTGCTTGAAAGGGCTTGCTGCTGACACCACACAAGCTTTCTGAGTGCTTCTCTTTGGTTATTTATGATATGATTTATGATAACGACAACATCTCCTATTTTCTCCCCTTGTCAGATACAATAAATTGCCATCGTTAATCACCGTTCTTGCTTCAGCTATGATTACAATAGTATAATAGGGCCCAGCTATGGTAATACTGTGTATTAAGGTGTTTTTTCCCCCCCTTTAAAGAAATATGCACAAGTAGATCTTTGTAGCCGATGTCAGTATCTGTAGTATTTTAATAATCTTCCCGGGAGTATTTCTGGATGAGAATTTCTGTTACAACTAAGATTCGGCACTGCTTCTCTTGCAAAGATCAAATTTCTGATCTAAAGACTCAAAATCCACATTGCATTGTCTGTATCTAACAATTCTCAAACGTAATACGAGGGGTTTATTCGTATTTTTCTTGACAAAAGGAAAGCGGACGGTCAGTCTTTTCACTTTGCACCCCCGTATCTAATCTTCCCATCTGAGCTTTCCAAATCACCTTTCTGAGTACCACGAATCTTACTAAAAACAAAACCACTGAACCTATATAAACATTTGGAAGGATTTTACGGTGCCTTTCCTTCTATATATTATGGTGTTGTATAAGCAAATAAATATACTGGTCTACCTTCAATAAAATCCTGTGCTAAAAAACCCCAGACTTCTACAAATATTTTAGGAAGTAACTGTTTATATCTCCTAGCAGAGGAGCAAACTAGGTATTTATTACATTGGGGCAGCTGTACTTCTGCCACACTAATAATTTTTACCTGGCATTGCAGGATTTGAGTCCTCCACAGATTTGCAACCTACACATGCATTCAGGTACTTGGACTCAGAAGTGAGAAAACACAGTGATTATTAAATATCTTACTTTGCGACTGAGCTAAAGGACCCCAGAAATGGTAAGGCGTAATTTTCCCATAGACATCACATATTTCTTCCACCGTATTACTTCATACCTCACCCTTTCTTCCCAAAAGTTCAAAACTTAAACCCCCAAAAGCTTTGCTTTCTGTGTAACGCACCCATGACAGCAGAACCGTGGTTTAGGGCACAGGTGCTAGAATCCAAGTGTCGCGTTTCTTGTCCTCAGGAGTCTCAGAGACCGCGAGACAGACGTGATGGCAAGATGGGGTATTTTAGATTGTATTAATAAGCGTATTTCTATTTATATGGCTCCTATAAATAGCTAATGTGCCCTTCAGCCCAGCGATGATTAGTGACCCCACTCATCATTGGTTTTGTGGCAAAGGTAGAAGAGATGGGAGGGGAGCCAGAGGCAATCCTGCTCAGCACGGGCAAGATGTTTGATGTGTAAGTGGTAGCATGGAGGAAAAGGGAATACGAAGACAGTGGTCTCCTATCAAACGATTAGCTCCTCTCAAAGTTTAGAGGATAAACACGGACACCGCTGTGCTAGGCGTGGCACAAAATCCACACGGAGAGAGAACACCTCTGCCAGACAAGGTCTGCAATTGGCTACAATTACCCACGCCTGCCTGTGACTTGCTTTTCTCCCTCAACAGTAAACCTGGGATATTTTGGGTATTAATCTATTCTATACTTGCTCACATGATGGAGCTTCTGCAAAAATGCATTACCAGGAGGAAGCTTTGGCTCACCGCAACTTTTAAGACCATCATCACTCTTGCTATGCAGGACAAAGATGCAACTTTGCCACCGTAAAAAAGCCGTGAGTGTTTATATCACCTTCAAATAACTTTTTAGTTCAACAACTCATTTGGCCATTAATTGCCTTTCCTCTCCTCTTCCTATTGCGCATTACTTGCAATTGCAAGGGCACGTTCGAAACCAAATGATAAGCTGCTCAGGGCAAGAACCGTATCTGCATTTTTCAAAGTGCTTTGGTTACTTCTGGGCACTATAAAAAACCGACGATGGAGCACGTATTTAGAGACACTTCCATCCATTTGATTGTCTTCGTTGGATAAGAAAGGGAATTTAATTTTCTCGCCAATAAAAAAATATTTTATAAAAATGAGAAAGACCCAGGGGATGGAGAAGTTTATTTTTGATATATGAATTGAGATGTATAAAAACGTCAACCAGATCCTCTGCTCTAGAATAAACTGGAAAAAGTCCGTCTACAGCGTTAGGCAAAGCCCTGATCTGCGGTATCTATCCATAGCGGCACAAATGAACATAAGTCGCTGAAATCTAATTAAAAAAAAAAAATCAACAAAAAAGCCCTGCCATTGACTGGAAACTCCCACTAATGCAGACAGAGTTCCTACACCTTCAAAGTAAAAAACCGCATGTGTTCACCCTCTCTCTCAACAAACGTACGCACACAGTACCCAGAAGTGTTTACCAAATGTTGCAGCCGTTGGGAATGGGTATATCAGCTCATTTCTTTAAGGATCCCAGCAGCAATCGGGAATGCTTTTGCCATCCAGAGCAACGCTTCTATGCAAACAGCTGCTAACTCAGAAGCGCAAACGCAGTTCCAGCTTACGACTTTGAACAGCATCCAAGGCCTTCAGGAATACGTGCTGACAACGCGCACCCCGGGACCTCAGTCCTCTGAGTCGGCGGTGGTGTGTCTCGGTACACACATGAAAACCCACATTCGCTGGGAAGAATTCTGAGACACAATACGAATCCCATAACAAATACAATCTTCTTGATCTAGCAGCGAAGGAAATCACTGATGATAAGGTTTTAATAAAGCTTGACAAGCCTCAAAATTAAATTTGCTGGGAAGGGTTCACCCCCGAAACAGATACTTTCAGGCGGTCTTCACGAAAGCAGCTGAGGAAAGACTTACAGAGAGAAAAATGTTTACTTTAAGAGTTCTTTTTCTTACAGCTACAAATCCAATTAGTGACCCTCTCTGTCTTTCAGCCTCTCTGCTTTATTCTGTATGGGAGCACACGTGTGCTCCCGGCTCTCCCTGTCGCCCTGCCCGGCAAAAGGTGCCCATAGGCAGAGAGGGCAGCGTGATCCCCTTGCAGCAGCACTTCTCAGCCAGCACCCGATTGCCATCTGAAACCGGGTCGGACAGCCCTATGCCACGGTGGGTTCAAAATGCCGCTGTCAGCACTGCTGGGAAAAAAGTGCTACGAGAGCATGGGGTGACCGTGCTGAGTAATAACTCTGCGGGCAGCTTCCCACTCCAACGAGGAGCCCAATTCAGGAGGCCGTAGGAAAATTTAAACCACATTCAGTTTAAAACCCCTGCTTATAATTTTTCAGGGACAGCCGCTAAAATCTATTGCTTCTTTCCGTAGGACCTCGTGGATCACGGCAACATCTTCAAATAAATCTCACTTCCACGGGAGCTCAGAGGCGAAAAACACAGCAAAGGAGTCTGTTAGGTGCTCTCACCGCACAAGAGCTTTTTTGGGGGGGGGACAACTGGAAAGACCTTGTGGTGTTTTGCAAAACCACAGCCACGAAACAATCCTATGCTTCTGCATAGCATAGTTGCTGCAAGCCTTTGTGGGACAATTAAGCTAAGCAAAAAGCAGCGCAAAAAAACAGAGAAAAGGAATAAAAGAGAGATTCAGAGACATCAGAGTCGTGCACGTACGCTAGGAGAGCTGGGCACGAAGGTGCAATGATTTGTGATACATTCCTCTTGGTATCACTTGCAATGGATGCAAAACAACAGAGGACATTTTTGCGGAAACAGTAGGCAAGTTTCAAAATATTGTCTCTGTATAGAAAGATTCCGATCCATTTTTTTAAGATAACAAATTACAGCTCCAACGACGACCTCAAAGCCAACGTTGCGTGATGCTGCACTCCACACTCAACTCACTCTTTACGCCGCAGCCTTCATTTTGATGCGAGGTCTGCCCCAGCGCTCCCAACGACCTTGGCAAAATTTTAGAACCAAAACAAACCCCCAAACCACACGGAAAAAACCTCCAGGAACTCAGGCTCTAAAGCTATTTTAGAATTAGCTCTGAATAATTGTCCCACAACAGGAGTTTTCTTGATTAATTGCTTAAGATAAGGCCTCCTTTTCCTTGCTGGCCTCCAGTGACTCCCTCTACTTCCCATAATCACTTTTGTCTCAGTCTCCTGTTCACTGGGAACTGCTAAGAGAAAAATCAGAGATACACCAACTCCATTACCTGAGGATTAGCTACCAGATAACCCTATGTATTCCATTACTGTCCATTACTTGAGTAATTATTCAATCAAGTTTAGACCACGCGGAAGATGCACTAATTGTTTTGCAAAGCTTGCCCAGGCTGCATATCTAAGGGATGCAACTTGTGCCCTTTAACAAAACAAAAATGATGTGCTGATTGCAAAGGAAAATGAGAAGTGGTTTTGTATCGAACTCTGTTTTTCTTTTAAAAAAAACCAACAACTAATTAGGCTTAACTAGGAGTTAAGGATCTATTTTGATCAAGTTTCCGCACAAGCTGGATGGTGTGCATACCTGATTACAGAAATTTTGCAGGATATTGCTTTTCCATCTGAATTATTTAAAAAAATGGTACTCGGCCATTAGTTTTCTAGCAGTTTATGAGATAAGCATCCTAAATATAGGGAAAGCAGGGATAGTGGAGAAACAAACAAAGAGCCAGTAACAGCAGCCTTAATTTAAACAAGAAACTTGTGCACACACATCAGTACTAGACTCGGAGAGCTTGATACTCTGATTTAAACTGAATTAGTGTCTTTTAGAGAAGTAATATTTTTCTTGGACACACGGGAGAAATGAAAAAAAGCCTAGGAAAACAAATTTAGCAAAGGAATTGGCTTCAGTAGGCAGTTTTACGTAACATTAACTTTCCACTCAGACATTAAAAATAAAATCGTTCATTTTAGAGTTGTCGGATTCCTGTGTAATCTTCCCATTTCATGGACTTGAGACTGGAACGCTACCAGGTGACTCCCTGCCAAGAAGGAACTGAAATTCCCAGGGACACCAGCCCATGCTCTACAAAGACCCCTGAAGAAGCCACAAGCTAAAGACAACTTCTTCATCTCGAGACACAAAACTTCTCTTAACTATCAAATGCTGCAAAAGCATTTACAGCTGACGGAAAATTTATCAGCAAGTATTTACTTGACCATCTTTTTTTTTCTTGCCACACTTGCTAAACCCTTGTTCTTAAAACTGCCATCGTCAAACAGAATCCACAGCCTTCATTTTTAAAAGCCCATTGACCTTCCAGCTCCAGCAGATCTCATGTAATACCTTGCATAAGGTATTTTCTGGACATAGTTTCCTTGTGATTCTAAGTGCCATTCTGGCAGGCAGATATAACCAGCCCTTGCTAGCATCTGGAGGGGTAGTTTGGCAGTTTGTAACCTAGGTTGCTTGACTGTCTTCCAGCTCTTGGCTAACGCAGATAAAGCTTCCACATGGCTTCCATGAACTCAGACCTTTACCACCTCTGACTTACTGAGTTTTGTGGGGGGTGGAGGGGAGATTTATCTATGGGAGCGAGCGCGATCTGTTCGCGTTCTCGGGATTCAGGCAGAATGAAGGGTGCTCAGCCGTGGTGAGGGAGCTCCTTCCAAGCTAGGATTAAAGCCAGTGGTAGGTAGGGAAGCTTGAGTTTTAATGGATAAATTTTTGCAGGGTATGCTCAGCCAAACACCTTTGCTGATGAACGGGACTTGAAATTCGGCGGGGAGGGGATAATCCTCCTGCTGTGGCATGTAATTTTTAAGAGCACCCTCCTATTTATGTAGTTACGCGCCAAATAGTAAGTAGTAGTTTGACCCAAATCCTATTAGCAACAACAGGCTGTCGTTACCTCCTCTCCCCAAAATGAAATATGTTCTGGGATGCGTTACAGAGAAATAAATTGAAATGCGGGAGGTTTTCTGCATTCATTTCTCCCACCTCCCAATTCAAATTGTAAATTCACGGGGCAGGGACCTGAATTTTGTTTGTAAAGCACTACCTTCACCCACACTGCTGCCTGAATAAATCACAAACAGAAACAACACTGAAGATTTTCTTTCCCATTTCTTTGTTTCTTCTTTTTGTTCTGATTCTCTGTTTTCTCTCATCTTTGTATTTTCCTCCTCTTGTTTGGTCTTCATTGCCTGCCCCTTCCAAACTCCAGAAAATAGTATTTTTTTCTGTATTACAGTTTTTCTGCTTTTTCCTGTCCCTCACTCTACGCTTGCTCCTTTGCTGGCATTTAGCAGAAACATAAAAACTAGAAGAGAGAAGAACACACTTGCTTTTCTTGTCACTTGGGATCTTTTCTTGAAGGAGACTGGCGGCCAAAGGCAAGACTGAAGCAAAGGGTAAAGGACAAAACACCCAGGAAGCCCATGAAACGCTGGACTGTGAGAAGGACTAAGAAGAGGGAGATGAGATAAAAGAGGAGTTTTACTAAGTATTTCAGGGGCAAAATGAGGAAGATGGGACCAATAAGGATGTGGACACATGGTCGAAGCGACTGTGGAACAAGACAGAATGTGAATGGGGAGCAATCGCTTGCTAGCTTGTTTTCTCCATCATGCAATGCTAAATCTTGTAAGCTTTGGTCCTCGAACACTCGTTTAGGGAGAGTCTCGTCACTCCTGAGTTCTTCCATCTCCCACCTGTCACTGCAGACACCGTGGCTTTGTTTCTTACGCACACCCAGAAACAGAAAAAATGCCTGAGGATACTCTTCGCTAGGAAGCTGTTCAGATGCGACGTATCTCAGCAGTTACTAAAACGTAATTACACCTCATATTCTCATGAACCGTTCATTACTTTCACACAGGATTTAGATATCTATTTTTTAGATGTATAACATTTGCAGATTCTGCTTTATTATTCATCTGTTATAATAGAAACCAGGAATAGCTGAAGAATCCCAGTTTGGTCACTAAGTTATAGCTTGTCTGGCTTAAAATGGTGAACTCAGTAGCACCATGCCAAACCACGAGAATGTATCTGTTTAGCACATTACAGCCAAGATGTCTTCGCTTACAATCTCTTGGATTTTTCTGATTTCTAATATAATGCTCAGGAGCATGAAGTTGCTTGCAACGCTCAGCAGCGTGGGACACAGGGTACCGACACGGTCTAACACAGACTACCTTAGAACATGGTTGCAGGTTACCCTTGCTTCAAGCACAGCCATGCTCTGACATCCATCCCACGGCATCCCGTGGCCGTGCAGCCACAGGGCAGCTCAGTTCAGTGAGCTGAACAAAAGCCAAATTCGCCTCTTTCCCCTCCCTGAAAAAAGCCACTTTTAACCTAATCAACTTGTTTAACCAACTCAAAGGAAAGGAGGAGAAACAACCAGCCAGAGACGAGAGCACTCCTCCTCCTCTTGGCAGTATCCCACAGCTACAGCAGATAAACCTTCTGCCCAGCACGTAGCAGCCTAGGCCAGATGTGGGGCTATGAGTCTGCTGACTTCACACGACGAAAACACAACGTTCAAGGTCTGTATATCACAGTACAAATACACGATTTCTGTTGCCAACTTTGCTTTTTGTATTTTAGTAGACTCATGAGCCCTTTCAGGTGAGATGGGACTTCGTTCATCTTCTCTTTAAGGGTAGATCCAGACGCTTGTGTACCGATTCAGCCTCTTGCTGCAGATGGAGAAAGTTCAGAAGACTTACTCAGATCTCCTACTTTGCGCTAGGACAGAGGATTCTTTTTCCAACTGGGGCAGGAGATTTATTTATTTTTCCTGAATGGCATCTTTGACTCAGCAGAGATCGCTCCTCAATTTACCTTCTAAATTTAATTTTGTTTCCCCCACTTCACACCGTATTATTCCCTAATAAAGTGGGAGAAGGCAAACCCTTTCCTCTCTGCCTCCCACCAAGAACTGTCACTGCTCCGAGGTGAAAGACAGACAGCAGAAGAACTTCAGATAATGTCTAGAAATCTCTCTCAAAGATGAAGCGTCACTGAAATGTACAAAAAGGAGCTGCCACCACGTCTTCTGCAGGGAGCTGAAGAGCCTTTAACAAAGAATTTCAGATGCACAGATATTTAAGATGAGTTTGTTTCAAGTGCTCGCTAAGACCCTGGCAGACATTAAATTCTTGTTTTATTTCTGAGCTTCTTCCTCCTCCTCCACCATTTCTGGGCTAGAGAAACAAACACAAAACGTTTGTGTACTCTGTGTACACCCAGGAATTCATTAAGTTCAATCAAAATGACCTCCAGAACTGTGGGATGATGTAACAAGAAAAATAAAGCATTAGGAATTTTAATACAATAACTATTTGCTTCCTTTTGCCATAAATTCTTTATGGGTCTCCAAGATACATCTGCCACTGTGTGGGATAAATACCTTGTGCTATGGCTGTTAAAGGTTTCCTGCAAAAATATTAAGATTTATTCCGCTACCTGCACGGAAAGCTGTTTAAAAAATCTAGCTGTCTTACGGGGAGGAAGAAATCTGCCCATAAAATTTGCGAGCAAAACCAAGGACGCCTTCTTAATCCTCTAAGGAAGAAAGGTGTTGTCAGGACTTGCACCTATGCCTTCTGCAAATTAGAAAAATAAAAAAACAGTGAGTTACGGTCAACAGTATAAGAAACTGGGTGGAGAAAAGGCAGGTAACAATTTTAGTCAGGACACCTGAGAAACTGTAAATACATTATTTCCATTTCCAATACGCTACACCACTGCAAGAGAATGTTACCCTTGACACATCCCAGACATGCTGAATGACAGTGGCAAAAAATATCATTTATCATAAGCAATATGACTAATAAGCTCTAGGATGGCTCAAGAACAGCAGGTATTTAGAGACATAAGATACCTGATTCAGAATAAAAGTCTAAATTCATTCTTGCTCAAGAATAGTATTTTTGCCAAGCCACTGCTTTGGGAGTTTTCTGTTATGAAGACCAGATATTTCAGGACAACCTGCTCATGCCACAGCCACATATTTTTACAGGCTCTTAATCCACAAGTGGCAAAATCAGTGGTCTCATCTTACAGAGGAAAAAACAAGCAGGGCTCAGAAAGGACAAACTCTTTCTGTATGGTCACTGTCATATAAAATATTGGTGGCAGAGCTGACAATTAGAAGTATAGGATGAGTTTGGATATCTAACACAGAACCTACCAGTTCACCTTTTGCTTGACAGAAGGTGTAATCTGGCTAATCAGGTATTTTTTATACAGTCAGGAGGAGAAAAGAGTACATCTCTCACTCCTTGGACTAGGAGACATGTCTTAAAAAAAAGGAGATGTTGGTGTTTGTTCATCTGCAGTGTGATCTGCGTCTGTCCTTAGGAGAGGCAAGCTCCTCCTGTCGCTGAAAGAAACCACAGGCAGTTTCTTCTGGCAGAGTTTTAATTCCTGACAATTCATCAGCTACTTTGGTCACCGGGCTACGACAGATTTGGGAAGGACCATAACTTTGTGGCTGACGCCTGGTTTGGAAAAGGCAGAGTTTTTAATTTTAAAATAAATCGCAAAAGGACGGCGAGATTGTGACATCCACTTTTTGTACCACATCCTTCTCCCTGCCTCCGCCGCCCCCCCGCAGTGCGGATTAGGATGGGGAGAGGGATGAATTATCTCCGGGGAACTATAAAAGATAGAATTGATTTTTGGTAAGAACTCCAAGGAAGTTCTTAATACCGCCTTATCTTTGTGAGTAATACAGAAATGTTCCTCTGCTGAGTGAGCGCCTATCTTCGAAGCTATCCGTGCCAATGTTATCTCTACAGAAAAGCAGCTTTGAAGGATAGAAAATAATATATGTTCCCCATTGGTTGTAACGGAGTTGTGTCAAAACTTGTAATACCGAGTTTAGGTTCTACACTAGATATTTCCATAACTTAGGGGAATTCAACAAGTTCGCTGCTGTGTCACTAGCGTGAGGCCAAGATAAGATTTACCCATCTCACATAATGAAATTTAACAACTGTGATGCACTCCAGAGCACCTGCGCAGACCTAATGATGTGACATCGCCCACATTCACAAAGTCTTGCACGTTAGTATTTTTATTGCAGCGTGAATTTGTAAAGCTTCTTTAAATCTTAAAATAAATTCTAAAAATCCACCATCATTTGAGTATTTCTTGAAGAAAGGCAGTAAAGTCTAGGTGTGTAAGGCGAAGCAATCTCCTGTCAGACTAGTAAGAACAGATGGAAAAAATAGCCGTAGCTTTGCATGCACAAGCTATTCGCCAGGACCTTGCGCGCTTGAACGTTTTTTGTTTTGTTTTGTTTTGTTTCCTGACTGCAGCGGGAGGTCTAACAGGAGATATTACCTCCTCTGACAAGCTGATCCTGACTGCAACATTATCAACACAAATACTGGACTGCCCCACCCCTAATAATTTAGAGTAGTCCCCTTACCCGACTTCTGAGTGTTTAGGTCAAACAGTGGATTTTCTGAGAAACAGAAGCCTTTGATTCAAAAATTCCTGTTTCTAAGACAGGCTCATTTAAATGTGCATGAGTCTTCTTGCTGGTCCAGCGTTACGCTTATGTATAATACTTTCCTCTTTATTTTCAGCTCTTGACAACTAGGAAGGAGAATACATACAGACAGTATCTTGCAGCTCCTCTAAAAACAATCTGCTGTTGCAGCCGAGCAGTCTCTCCAAAGAAAAAGAAGAACTTTTTGGTCATCTGCCGAAGCCAGTCATTCTGTTCTTTGGACTCCCAGGATTTCTGCTATCTGATGGAATATTTAAGTGGAGATTTCATTCCCCCGGCGGAGCGCCGACGGCTCAGCCACTCCACTCCGGTGTTCAATGAGCTCTTGTGTTCTATTACAGAAGAAATGCGATTTTCTGCCCAGCTGGAAAATGATACTTCTTCCTAGTGCAGAGATTTGTACCCCACTCTAACCCGTCTAAATAGGTCACAGTGACATTTTCACAATACTACCAATATATCCCTTCAGAAAATGCAAAAGCTTATTGCATCCAGGGCAAAGACTATCTAACGCGGAGGAGGAATAAATAAAGCAAACTAAGGAACACGTTACATCTCTCTATAAAACCTCTTCCTCCGATCCGGCCGGTTGGAATAGCCCTCCCGTATCTCTTTCTCTCATCGACTTCGCTATTTCAAGCAGATTTGAAGGCCCCGCTCTGCCAGTGACCAGCTCGGCGGTGCTTAACAAGGCACAGCTCTGCGCCTTACTCCCACCCTCTATCAAGTGAGGATTATTGATATTTTTCCCTCCCAAGTGCTTTGAGCTCTCTGAGTGTACCGGGAAGCCTTATTTATTCGTTTGCCTGCCCCAAACGAAACTAGCTCTGTCATTCCTACTGGGCAGGATGCTATAGAGTTACTGTTCTACACGGTGCAAGACTGCAGAAAAACGTGGAGACATCCAAAAATATTAGGAGTTTGGGGTCTACTGAGATCTCTCGGGGAAACAAAAAGTGGATATATTGCTTAAGTTTGATCTCTTCTTTAGATGTCTTCTGTGCATGCTTTTCTTATGCTGCTTCACCAGCCAAATACAGTAATTAAGCACTGGTTAACGTGCCCTTCAAAAGCACACACTGCTCCCAGCTACGCTGGTGTAAATCCGGACTAAGCTTAAAAAAGCCAGCAGAGTTAAACCCCGCATGTAAGCAGACTGAAACTTTCAGTGTCAAAATACGTTTGAGGTAAAATGAATCAAAACGTGGAGAAAGGGGATGCTCAGAATCGATTTTTCCAACAAGGCATTTACAGGCACTCCAAACACGATCTCCGCTTCAAACATAAAATAGTCATTGTGCTGATTTGTTACAGTACGACTTGCTAACGTATTTGATTCCACATTATCTGAAACTCCTGGTTATCCGAGGTCTCATCTTCTTAATGGAAGGGAACGTACAAAAGCGGAGCGCTCACTTTAACACACAATATATTATCTATACAAATTGGTACTCATTCAACAGACAAACTTAAAAACCAAATTATGGTGACTATCAATTTGATACTCTGCAGCAGAATACACCGCTTAAAGCCTGACAGCTTACAAAGCCTTTTAATGGCATTTCTTGGCATTATAAATACCAGATCTTGACTATGTGCTAGAACTTGGTAGAAAGCTCCCATGAGAAGAAAATTTTCGCTAGTTGGTTGTTGCACTGAGACCTTACCAAATATCAAACAAATACTGTGCTGTGGGCTAAGATACTGATATTGTAAAATTGTTTCTTGGCATAATATCCCACTGCTGTGTCAAAAGCAAAGATTCCCGCTGAAACAACACACTGCGTATCTCAAAGGAAATGATTTGGAAGCGAATTTCACATGCAACCCCGCAACCAAGACACCGATCCGGCAGCCAGCGAATTTCAACTTTTATCTTTGCTTCGATGCAGATGCCTCTAAACTAAGTTGCCTGCAAAATAAATTCAGAGCCTTGCCTCGGTTTCCCCGGTTTTAGAGACTGCGGAACCTACTTGAGAACAGTGAAACTCAAACATGGAAGCATAATTCGCCAAACACGCATACGTGCACGCACGCAGAAGTGCAAACTGCTTTTCCGTTCCAACAGACCTTTTGCATTTAACAAAGGCAGATGGTAGAGGCATTACTATTTATTTAGACACTTCCACGTGGTAGCAAATAATACTTTCTAAAGCACACGGTTTTTTGCCTTCGGCGTAGACATTTTGAACTCAGGGCCATATTCTCAACAGCGCTTCAATAATCTAGGAATAACAATCCCAATAACTTTCAGCAGAAATACTATTTTGTATTTCTCAGGCACTCAGAAGAACCTACCTTAATTTGCCAACTCCTTTAATTAAAACTTATTAGAAGTTCTAACTTGCAATCACAATTCCGTAATAAAAATGGTAAACCCCACATCTCATTCTACAGCTTTTCATCAGGATATAAGCCAGATCCTGGCCGTACAGTATGCTATTAACAACACAGCACACTACACAGTTTACCGAATAAAAATTCAAGTCCACAGTACAGTGACAGATATTTGGATGCTACTGGGCAGTTCATGTTATAAACACAGGCATTTCTCTTGAAAGTTCAATAAGGTTGAAAGCCAAAACAGTGATATGGCATCAGGGATTTATCATCTAATAATAAAAGAGTGTTTGTTCCTCTGGATCTGCTCCTAGCAAGTGGAGTCTCATGCTGAAAGAGCAGGTTCAGTAGGCATGCAGCTTTTCAATTGCACTCCTTATTGTATGCTTTATATTAAAGAAAGCAATTTAACTTTTGAGGACAAGAAAATTATCTTGAAACTGAAGTCCTGCCTAAGCTCAAGGCCAAGCTAGGAAAGAACATACCAAATTATTAAAAGGCCTTCAATTATTACTATAGCTGGAACACTCGCAACAGCTATAATTCAGGGTGCCTACACATTTTAATTATAACCCCCATTTTCAGCAGGTTATAGCTTTCCCTATCATGCTAAAATTTATCCGGTCTGGCCTGTCATAACCTTCTAAAAAAATAAAAAGTTTAGGCCATATTCCTCACTCCTGCTCAAATCATGGGAAAGTAGAACAAAACCAAGAGTAACTGCAGCTCTGCTGTCCACGGGCGACTGAGCGGAGGTGGAAACCACTTGAGCAACCTCTCTTGATGGTGCTTTGGAGTTTTTTGGTGAAAACTAGGCATCGTATCATTGAATCTACTCACATAAATTTAATAAAGTATAAAATAATGAAAGCGAGACTTTAAAGGCTGGCAAAGCAATGTGAAACAGAGGGACACCATCCTCCAAGAAGCTGTGTCGTACCAGGTGTATTTGTGAATTGATCGGTCCTACTTCCACAAGTACAAATGAGGTTTCCTACTTAAACAAGTCAGGGCTTTTAGATCTTTGCCTCACTCCTTATGAAGCAAAAGTGAACAAAACTGGACTCTGCAGAAATTATCTAGGACAGCATCTTCTGGACCTCAATTTTCTACTCATGGACTTTTCTACAGCAGTAACTCCCCTTCCCTGTGCGTGCAAGCTTCGACGCTAGTCAAAGTCCAGCGATTCTGGTCACGTACAGAACAGACCAATCTGCTAGTGTGCAGCCAAAAAAAATCCTATACCTTTTTTTTCCTTTAAATATAAAAAAAAAATTCACATAAAAACATCCTGAGACAGTGACAGGGATACCTGCTAACTCTTGAAAGACTGAAAGTGCTTTAAGCTATGCATCTTTGACAGTGCAGATGATGATCTGCTGGTTGTGCATGTCTTGCCAGAACAGAAAAACTAATCTGCTGCCCATTCTTCCACAGCAGCATGTCTGGGGAATACTTGGAAAAGCTGAGCAGGCTGCATGACTTGCCCTGGCAAAGGCATCTCGCTCCCGTTGTTTTCTTTTCCTAGTTCTGCTCAGAAATGAGCGGGGATTTCCTCTGCATGCAGCCCGGGCTGCAAAGGCATAGCCAGCTTTAAACTGGGAAGCACTGCACAAACTGGGCGTACACAGATCGCTTGTACTGGGCTTCAGCAGTAGGTTCATTCACATGGCATAAACTGATTAAAGTGTTGCTGTTCTTCTAAAATGCTCCTCTGGATTCTGAAATATTCAATGTAAAGTATAGTATTACAAGTGAATAAAATCAAAGCAGAGAAGAATCTCATACATACACAATGATGAGTACCTACAAAACCATACACCAATGACTAAATGAGGTATTAGGCGCCCAGATGTAAGTATCAAGCAAAACTACTATCTTGTAGTTTTGTAGATCCAGATTTGCCAAATCAAGCTCCAGCAAAGCACTGCTCAGACTGCACATCATGCTGCATCCTTCCCTGTTCACAGAGTTCTGATAAATCGAGTATTAATGATATCGTGCACTTGAGAAATAAGTTGTGACTGCAACACACTTGTGCAATGACATGTTAAGATTCTACGTCCTACCTCACCACCGGTATTTCCTGATTTTTTTGAGCTTAACAAGTATAACCTCATACGTCTCAACGTTTGAAAGAATGATGTAACGTAATAGTAGCTTTGAATTTATGATTGTTTTTATTAAGGAAGCATCTTGGAGACCTCAGCTAACAACAGAACTCCATTGTGGTAGATGCTGTCCAGACTTAACCTGAAAAGCCCTCAGTCAGAACAGTTTACAAATCAAATACGGAAGACATACCTAAGATGAAGGAAAGGAAATATTACTGTAATAATACTGATTTATGGAGGAAATGACCCATCTAAGGTCACAAAGCAAGTCTGACCCCGATCTTCCGAATCCCAGTCCACTGCACTAATTGCAAAACTGTTCTTCATCTTCCTCTTGAGACGAGGAATAGGCACAGCAAGGCTAATGCTGCCCGAGGAGAGCTCAGGTCTCCAGTCGGGCAAGGCAACGACACAGTTTCACAGCTGCAGACAACAATGGTAATTTTAAAGATGGAAAGACAAAAATCTTTAGATGCCTTCTGCCTTTGCCATTTTGTCTCACCTGATTTTTTAATTTGGAAAAACACAGCTCCAACAGTCTGTGCGGGCTTTCAAAGGACTTTCTAAATGAGTTACAGTGTCTTCCTTCGTGGACTAAAAAGTTTTATTCTTACACAATACTTAAAAAACACAACAGCACCATGCCTTCTGCATGCCCTGCGTCCGGAAAATTTAACATATACCATTGTCCTACCACCCAGCAGCAAGTTCTCTGTACATAATATCGTATTTGTTTGCAGGATACACGGGTGCATTAAGGCATTTTTTAAGCATTACATCACACCCATTTCACAGGTGAACAAACTGAGATTAAATGATACAAGATGACTGTGGGCTGGATCAGCCAAAAGGTTGACACAAATTCAAAGGGTTCTTGAATTAAGATTCTTTATTCGCCAACAATGAACTTGCAAGATGTGCAGAGAAACCTGTTGAAAATGCATTTTTTGAATGCGTAACAGGATCCACAGTACAGAAAACAGCCACTGCAGAGATAAGCGGTCCAAGACCTTCAACTTACGCTGGCTGCAGCTGATGTTGGAGAACGGTAGAACAGGTCATCTTCAGGCTAGCGCCACCCCTCCAGTGGCTCTTTAACTCTCCTAGATGCTGATATGGTGTTTGTATTTAAAATATACAACACCGAGGTATTTTAGGTCAGTCTTACTGAGTTTAAGTATGGGTTTAGTTATGGTTTCACTGGAAAGTTCTATATATTTAAGCTGTTTATGTAAATCATCATTACGATGATTAAACTGTAAGCATCGCAATGCCCTTTCAGCAGAGACAGCATGAAAACTCCCCCGAGCTTGGAAGCCGGCAGGTGCCCTCGTTAGTTTAGTTTTGTCTCCATCTCCTTGAAAGAAAGCAAAAAGCTCCCATTCTGGGTTAGCACAGGATCAATTAAGAACCTATTTTAATTGAGTGGAAGCCAAGCTTTCCTTCAGAGCTCTCTGGGCTGTGTATTCACTGATCAGACGAATTTCTCCCTTGCGTGACTCTTTGGGAAAGCTTCCTTGCGTGTACGCGGGAGCTGGAGAGACTCAGATGTCAAACCTTAATTGCTGGGCCAAGTTTTTCTTTAAGTTTCTTTTTACGTACTTTTAAACTTTTCATTTAAAACACTAAAAACAAATGAGAGGTCAGCTCTTCAAACACAGTCCACGTTAAACAAGAGCATTTATGGGGTTACAAGTGAGGAAACAAGCGCATTTATAGGGCTGTGAGAGAAAAGCAACTTGAGCTTCTGCTAGAAGTGAAAGGGGTGGGTGGGCAGGGAAGGGAATACAAAGAAAGTTTTGGGCAGTTTTTGCATAACCTGCATATTCTGACTTCCGATTTTTCTGCCCATCAAACGGTAACACGCACAGACTCAACAAGCAAAGCTCATCAGGGACTGAGATCATCGCAGGGAAAAATTCCTGAAAATACAGGCTTGTTATCCTCTGTCGGAGTGGCTTGACTAGAAGATGCTGCCATGGGGGATAGAAAGGACCACCGTGGTAAGGAACCCAGAGCAAGTAACGCCGGTACTCTTAAACTGTAGCTGGTTTGCAAGCCCCGCACCTCCCTAAAACAGGAAAGCACGGGGATATCCTTCCCGTTACCTGGACTAAACCCCATTTCATTCAGGGGTATTACAGAACAAAAGGAGGAAAATAAAAGTAAAAATCGCACGCGTCATCCACCGTGCAAAACCCACAAGAAGAAGTTTTGCTCTTCCCTTCTCTCCCACCCCTCTCCCTGCAACCTGGCGCCAGGCTCGGCCCAGGGAACAAAACCCACGTCCTCACGACGGGTATTTTCAGACGCGAACCCATTGACGACATGCAGCCATGAATACCTTCTCCTCTTACTGCAGGGAATGAAGAGCGGTCGGGTGGCATTGTTGTTTTTACCCAGTTACATCCTCGAGCCTGTCATCGGGTACAGAAGCAGCCTTTATGCGGCCGTTGTACCGTCCCATTTCCTGGCTTCTGTCAGGCTTAACAAAACCCAAGTACTAAACACATTTTATGCCTTGGAGTATCAAATGTTCTTTGCTATCAGTCGAAATGGAGCTCTGTTCGTTTTCATTATTGCTTCATATGAAAATGTTAGCTCTATTCATATTCCATATTCAAGATGTTTAACCTGGGTTCACTGTATGAAAAGTCAATCATGTGTGCATAAATTCAATATATTTTCCCCATTTATTGCAGTACAATGAATATCTTACAGAGAGCAATGTTTGTGTACTGATTCAAAAATATTATCTCTTTCTTTTGCCCAATTTATTTCGTATTTATTTGAGGTGAGGCAGGTATATTTGGGTTAAATAAGCTTTATCATTGCTCAGGGTTTATTATGTTTAGCACAAGAAAGAAAGGCAGCGTAAGAGAAGGAAATAAAAAAATCCATCTTCGAAATCATGCCAGCAAGTGGGAAGAAACACTTTTGCCGATAAACAGGAAATATTTTATTTCTAAAGTTAACATTCTTAAGTAAAAAACAAACACTTCAGCTAAATTTGTGGGTTTTAAAACAAACTGTGGAAAACATTAAGGGAACTAAATAGAAACCATCTTTCAAGATGGTAAAACTAGGACAACTGCAAACATGAGGTATTAAACAAGCTGTGACAACGGACATACACAACAGCCAGTTTTAACACCAATGAAACATATCTGCGATCAAAACCTGAAGAAAAATACACTTAGAGAAACGTCAACCAAATTATTATGTAATAACATAAACCCTTTACAATGTTAGTTATATTTTAGGAAGCCGCACATGCTTCAACTAGCATCCAGTGCGTTCAAAGCACCCTACAACCTACAGAAAAGACAAACGAAGAGAATCCTCGCTCCAGAAAATGCACGGCAGAGTTGATGGCTAGAGGGTAGAAGGGCAAGAGAGGAACGATTAATTGACGCGACTCATCGAGGAAAACCAGCAAATGTTGGTAACACCCTGCCAGGGTTCTGCTCTAACTCTGCAAAAGCACCAGTTTTGTGTTGTTCGTGGGAGTTTCGTTCAGGATGGCAATGGTACATACTGCTGGAATAAAAAAAAAAATATAAGCAGAAAAACATCAGTCTTCACCTTTTTATTTCTCTTTTTCCCTCCTTTGTGTGAGTTTGCTCAATAATTTAAATGAAAGATCTAAAGGGAGTTTTCCATCTCTGCTGCCCTGTGCTGAAAGAGAAAACCGGACTTCAGACACTCTTTAGTAGAAGAATTGAAGGTTCCCTTCTGTATCGGAAAAGCAGCTACTCACATGATCTATTTCCATCAATCTGTCTATTCTATCAAGTTTTTTCACCTAACAGGTCAACAGATTGAGCCCAATTTTTGGAGCACAGATTAGCACGCAACATGCAATGACAACGATCAACTGCCCACACAGCGCCGGTTTCTTAGGGGTAAACATGCTTTTTTGTGCAAGTAAAATTAAGATTTTTACAGTTGGTGTAATACAACACGGCGCATGTGCTAGGGTGTAATAAGCACAAGCGACCAATGTCCGTCGGACTCCTGCCCACCAGTGCACCCACTCCAGGCATTCTGCTGCACTGCAGCACATACTGGGCAGGCTGGGGCGTTGGGGAGATCAACTGATGTGTGAAGAGTGCTTTGAAGGTGAAAAGCAAGAAGTAAGCACTAAGTATTATATCCCGTTTCAGCACGCCATTTCAACAGCTGATCAAGCTTATGATAAACACAATATATCTTAAAAAAAAACCGCATAGGGGTAAGGAAAATTTAGAAATTCAGTCCCAAGGTGCTACCTGCAAAATACTTGACATGATCACACCCCACGCAGCCGTTGTAACCAATTCACACCGTACAGAATGAGCACACATGATGATCCTGAAAATCCTAACACACCCCCAAACGAGCATAAAACTTGCCTTTAAAATATCAGCGTTGAGTCAGCAGCCGTGCATTTCGCTTAAGCATGGAGCATTAAGAGGAACTTAATATTCTTACAAAGCGAGGCGACCTGGAGGAAGCCCTGCTCTAATTTCTCTCTTCTGTTTAGATTCGTATACCAACGCCAAAACGTCGACGACTAAAGCAACACGAATATTATGCTATCACATTGTTTACCTGTGGTGGGGGAAGATAAAGAGTTTTAACGGAGCAACAGCAAGTAAGAAAAACTCGACTTCAAAGCAAAAACTAATTACGTGTTTTACTAATTACATTCTAAAAAGATACACAGGGCATTACCAATGAACCCTGCAAAACTGAAAACACAACTGTGTCTCAGGCTGCCTTGGCCTGGAAAAGAGCTCCCGAGAATTACCAAGGGATTCC
The DNA here is from genome assembly GCA_013398225.1 of Steatornis caripensis. Taxonomy (NCBI): domain Eukaryota; kingdom Metazoa; phylum Chordata; class Aves; order Caprimulgiformes; family Steatornithidae; genus Steatornis; species Steatornis caripensis. The sequence goes on along the minus strand of VZSC01001707.1, from coordinate 58,518 downwards.
TGCTTCCCGCAAACACAGCGCCACTAATATTCTCCAGATTTGCTGGCCCTGCTACGAACCATCTCAAGAAAATGTTTACATTAAAGTCGGGTTCAGCTAGGAGGTCAGCTAACTTTAAGGCTTTAAGAAATCAGCAGCCGTCTTGTCTCCCTAGCAGGGCAGGGGGATGGGGAAAGGGCTTTTTTTTTTCCTTAAAAAAAAAAAAAAAACAGAAAGAAAGAAAATCATTAACTTGCTGCATGGACAAAACCTCAGTTTTTCACTCTGTTTCATTTGCTGTCAGTGATGTGAAAGTTTGGGGTTTCTTCCCCCCCACCCCGTCGTTAGGCGTCCGTCAATAAACTGCCAGCGCATCTCCAAAGTTTCTGCATACTTCAAAGCTGCTTTTAGATTAAGCCACGGCATCTCATATTTAAACCTATAATGAAAATAATAGGTACTATCTCACACAATTAGCTGCGATTTTTATCAGGTTTCTGACTTTTGAACTGCACGTGTGTATCAAGTAAACAAGATAAGGAATTTATATTGTACGTATTCAGCCTTTATTCTTTAAAAATTGCTTCGATGAACACTGGGTGGATGTCAGATGATTTTCCGTTTCATTCTGTACCACACAAGAATCAATACAATCTGGTTTTATTTGAGCCAGGCTCCTGAGCTTACGTCTTATTTACATCTCGCAACTGATAAATGATAGCAATAAAAGTGTGGCATTCCACAGGAGGAAAGTGAGATTACACTTCATCTAATTGTTTAAAGTAGGAGAAACAGTATTCCCACTCTGAAATAAATGTCTTAAAGGCTTCCATTGGTATAACTGCATTGCAAAGGTGGAACAGCTCTACGCCGAGTGAGAATGGCTGCAAACACAACAACAAAAAGTCACCTTTTTAAAAAAAATTTATAGCTACGCATACATGTAAACATGTCAGAAAAACACCGCCTTTGTTTGAGGTTCTTAGAAATAATCAAAAAACATCTATGGCAACGTCTGCGTAAGAGACTGTTCTCGCGCACAGTTAAATGAAATCAGATGCACGTTAGCAAAGAGCACGAAGGCAACTGTTAGTATTTGCTTCTACCACAAAATGCGTTTAGCAGATCCAGGGTTATACACAGGGTACAACTTACGGCAACTGTCCCACGAGATACGGACCTGCATTGTGGCTGATGGAATTTTTTTCTTTTTTTTTTTTTAATCCCAGAACTAGTTCCTAACAGCACACAGAGGGAAGGGAAATACCTGCACCGTGTTCTGGTTCTGTCTCATTAACTTTAATTTATCTCTGTACTAAGTGCAACTATTTTACCGAGGGAAAAAAGCATGCGCGAGCTACACAGGTAAAAAGAGAGGTAGAAACAGACAAGTAAAAGCCAAATTAGAAATGATTTGTGTACAGAGTAAGTTAAGAGACTGAGTTAGCACAAGGAATGGATGCAAAAAACTTTCGGAAAGGAATTATTACTGTCTGTTTTTAACTTGCGGAGTTAGCCTTTCTGCGGGGTCTGGCTGTTTCGAGCAACCCCTTTTCCTGCTCAATGAATCCCAAAATTATTTCCAAAGCTTTCACTCATTTTGACACAACGGGTACAGGAGACTGTTTAGACTCCTAATAAGCCAGGAGCCGTTAAAGCTGCACAGTACTGTTAAACACTGGATGGCGGCAGCCAAGAAAACAATTCCTTGGAGAGGAAAACAGCCAGCATGTGCCCTCATGTAGGAATCACATACCAGAGGAAAAGAACTTTCTTGGGCTGGCGTGTGACGTGACTGTAAGATGCTCATTGTGCACAGAGGGGCTCCGTTTCTCTGCCGTGCCCCTGGAACTGGAAAAGGGGCGTTTATTTCAGCCACCCAACCTCGCCGCCACCTGCCAAAGAGCTCCATGCTTCGCAAGTGCTGGGTGTCGCTGTCATCCCGCAATTATTAATAAAATTTAGTGCTAGTGACCTATTAACATTGACGCTTCTGAAAGTTACGCAGAATTTTTTTTTTAGTTCCACTAGAAATGTTGCTTTTTTTTCTTTCCCCTCTGCTAGGAAAAGTCGCACACCCCTTAAGAGCTTCTTAGAGGTGCCTATAAAATTGCGCTCATCTAAAGTCCAGTAATCTCTAACTATACCGTAACAAGGGAAGGAGCGCAGGGCAGTAATTAACACATCGCTACCATATTTCTTCCAATTCAGCAAATTTACAGCTGAAAACAATTCCATGTAACCCAATTTAATTACATTAAAAATTACGCAACTTATTTTATTAAAACGGGATTGATTGCTCTACGAAGAATTTAGATCCAGCAATGACCTTCTGTGCTACCATAAAAGGTGTTCGAAACCCAATGAACATACAATGAAGGCTCTAAACCAGAAACTAATTAGCTCACACACAAAATATTAAATCTGTTTCACAAATTATGTAAATCATAAAAAATGAGGTATAATACCAATGGCAAACTTTATAGTGCCAAAATGGAATAAGCAGTATGTATACCTGCCTTCAAATTAACTAAAGCAATTATACTGTAAAATCATTAGCCCAAGACATAGTTTAAAGTCAAGCTTTAATAACTTAATGCTACATGTATTTTCTAACCACAGAAAAAGCATTACATACATTTACACTTCCCACTAAATTTAGAGGAGGTTATGCTGCATTAAACCAAGCAGGAAAAATAAAGTATTAAAAAAAAAAAGAAAAAAAAAAAGGAATGCCAAAAATGTTTACTGCAGAAAATATGCACAAAATCAAACCATCATTTTCTCTGGAGCTCTGTTTCCCCATAAAAACAATGCATTATCATGCTTTCTGAAGCACTAGCACGTTTATTCTAACTGCCACTGTCAAAAATTTAAATAAACAGCTCTCCTGAATGGTGAGAAAATAAACCACAATTTTACATGATCCTGGCAATACTTTTAAATGCCAATTATCTGGTCTCATGGCTGCATGCATCCTGAGGCCAAAAACTCTTACTACTTTGCATCGAGGTAGCCGGAAGAAACACCAGCTCACGGTCCAAGCGTCTCTGCACTGCAAGGAGCGGCGCTACCTCCGCAATTGTATGGAACGGGCTGAAAGGTTTAAATTTTTTGTGGGTGTGGAGCGCTTGGAAACCCTCGTGCTTCCCTAATGGGATTTCCAACCTGCTCTTCATCCTTTTAAGATAACCGCTGTGGAGCTTGATACATCTATGCAGGAGCAAAGGCACTGCAAACAAGGCAAAAATAAACGAGCTTTCTTACTCTGCTCAGATGTTAAATCTGTTACTGCAATTTTCATAGCACTACGGTGTGTAAGACAAAGCCCTTCTTGCCATCGTGTGGGAGAACAAAATTTAGGCAAAGGGCTGTGAATCGTCTATCTGTTGCCACCCACAAGAGATGGCTCTACTGTATCTTCGTGTAGCATTACGCAGGTGTGATTTTGCAGATGCTTTGGGATTCCCTCAGCATAAAACCAAGCCACTGCATGTGTGATCTATGTCTGAAAATAAGCTCACGCAAAATACCCAGAAAACAGTTTTCCTGGCCTGAATTTGAGATGACCATGGTTTTTTGGAGCGGGGGGAGCTACAAGCTGAAGCACAACTGTGATGCATATGCGTGTGTATGTATTTAACAATGAACACTATAGTTCAGCCTTAAAAAAAAAAAATTCAGACCTTTCAAAATTTCTTCTAGCTGTTCACAGGCCAGGTGTTACGGTCAAATGTCTAATGGACAGAAACACTTCTAAGATTGCTACGATTTTTTTTTCAATTAGAAGAAAACAGCTTTTTTTGTACATTCACATTAAGTCTGATACATTATGAACTACGCAAGCTAAAATCTGGTGCTCCATACCTGTTCCGGACAGCTGGGGTAATGTACTCTCAGGATACACAGAACCCAAACACTGCTCTAGGGATGGATGTGGCTTTGGTGTCTTACCCAGGAGGAAGTGCAGAGGATCTTTCAATAATTGAGTAAGAAAGGCAAAAACTTTTTACTCTGTTTCCAGAATACCGATTAATAAAAAAGCAATTTTCTGAATTTGTTATGGAGCTTTTAATATTAGAAATCCCATGAGAAACTGATCAGCAGCGAGGTCAACCGGCCAAAGACGTACAACAACTATTTTTGTGTGTACACATACCTACAAACACTAATCCCACGTAATCAATACATACACACCCCGCATTTACTAGGGGCTGCTATCATACCGGTTCAATACCACCCTCCTACAAAGAAGAGTATAAAACTGATGGGCATGTGCTGGGAAGAAGTACTTGGGATGAGGCAGAGAACGGAAAGAATTACAGAGGGAAGAAACTGGGAAAATCTGAGCTGTATCTGGTCTAACCTGTAGTGAAAATTAATAACATCCACGCAGCCAACTGAGAACGGAGGACTGCAAGGCAGGATCGATGATTGAATCTTCTAATAAAATGCATATGATTGGAAAAAGTATTTCCTTGCCTCAAAGTATTCTCACAGTGATCACGCTACGATAGAAGTTGTCTCCGAAATACCAACTGCCTCTTGATGTTGCATGACCACCTCCCTCACTCTCTGCAAGTAGAATATAAACATTATGGTAATTACGGTGACTGATGACACGTAAATATTTAATACAGTTTAGTTTTTGTCTTTAAAATGCATTTTAGAAAGGAAAGTAAATTAGTTTCCTGAGCTGACTCCGGAACTTAGTTATGGAGAACAAGTATTGAAAAGAAGATAGTCAAGGCAAGTCGCTTTGTCCGCCTGGCACTAAATTCAAGGGAAAAATATTTGCTGCTGTAAACTGCATTTCTAATTTGTCAAAATAACTCAAAATAAGATCTTTGTCATCAAAACAGATGCAATAAAGCCAGTTCCCTGACAATATTTTGTGTCTTTTTGACTTATTGCGTGAATCTGCACACGTGCCAAATGCCACAGTACTTGCTAACCACTTAATCTGTTTCCTTTGAAACTCATCACCAAATGCTCATTTCTGTACAGTTAACGACAGGGTCTTTGTAATGTGTTTTCTTTTTAAAATGTAAATCCAGTGCCCTGAGAAAGTTTTTTTTTTTAAAAAAAACCAAAACCACAAACAAACCAACCTGCAAACCTATGAAGTCTCATTCCATGCTTTTAAACAGCAATGTTAAGTATAACACATGAAGGGAAAAACGTCACTGATTTGAAAATTCCTTAGAGAGTCATATTTCTCCTTCTAGAACTTCTAATATACTATTAAATGTTTTCTGAAAGAACAAAATGATAGCCTTTCCATCTGTTATTTATCTTTATCTTCAGCTTTGAGAAATTTATATTTTTACGGGAAAAAGAGAGAGAGAATGAATGAATGAATGAATAGGTCATGAAATACCCTAAAAACAAACAGCAAGAAAAACATCGTTTCAACTGTATTACAGCTCCAATTACTACTTACACCCCATTTTCCTGGGTTAGACTGTATCTCGATCAATGATATCCCAGCTGGTTTTAGTTGAAAAAGTTTCCATTTCTATCTCTACTAATGGTGCCACTGATAAAGAGGGAGAAATCCATCACGTCTGCAGCAGAACTGAAACTCCATCGAGGGATATATATTCATATACGCATGCACGAACTGAAACCATCAAGGAACATATATATTTATGAACCCTTGTCCATATACATAACTTCTAGAACTAGAGAAATGCGAATGGGAAAGTAGAGTGCAAGAAGCATACCGGTATTAAAAAGTATGCCAGAAAAAGGGCTGCAAATCTCACATCTCTAAATGCTGAATAAAAGATCAGCGGAAAGCAGGGAGCTTCTGCAAAGTTACATGAGAAACCCCCAGCTTTACCATATCATCCTGTAGCACGCTATTTAATTCCCACTCCTAATTTTTCTAAGAGCACTTTGTCTGCAGATACATATGCAACAGTCAGACAAAAAGAAAACAATATAGGCAAGGTTAAGCACCCTCAGGCAGTGACTGCTAGAGCTCAGCTGATCACTGTCCCTTTCCCTTGGTTTATTGCTATTCCGATTTACAGTGACGTGCAGTATAAAAACACCTCTGGAAAGGTGGCCGGAGGATATTCTTGCTCCCTGCATCTTTACAACTTTGGCAGAGAAAGAAGACATGACAAAAACGTGGCAGCCTGTGTTAAGCAACCAGTTTCCTTCTTCTACGCAAGTTGAACGCGCNCGTGCAGTATAAAAACACCTCTGGAAAGGTGGCCGGAGGATATTCTTGCTCCCTGCATCTTTACAACTTTGGCAGAGAAAGAAGACATGACAAAAACGTGGCAGCCTGTGTTAAGCAACCAGTTTCCTTCTTCTACGCAAGTCGAACGCGCGATCAAGCCGGCGCCGATGTCTGCTGTGCCCGGGGACCGAAAGCACAGCCAGGGACCTGCAGCCAGACACCACTGCGAGTTGCAGCCGTGACCTACAGCATCCCCATCCCGAGCACCAAACCCACCCCGGGGCTCGGCGCGCCTCCCCGCAGCCACAGCCTGCTCCATCTATAAATTAGCAACAACATCAGTGTAGGGGAAAAAACCCCAAAACTCTAACCAAAACTTGTCTGAAGTTTTGCTCATTTTGCTTCTCTCCACTTGTATTGAGGTTTTTGGGTGCTTCTTTCCTTTTTTTTTTAAATTTTTGGGGGGAAGGGGCAGAGGGGAAGGCTTGGCCCGTGTTTAGAAACGGTACATAAACCGTGAGAATACCTCACCACATGCACCAAGGCGCTGCAAAGTTGTTTTTTTTTTTTCCTCAAACGTTGCTACCGTGTGCTAAAAAGACAGAACAGAGGAGCTTGGAGCAAAGATTTGGCTAATAGGAGTAAGCTGTAAAGCCCAATTACTTTGACAGGGTCCTTTTCAAATTCACATTCATCTTCCAAGCAAAGCCAGTCTGGCATCGAGGATTCAACAAGTTATATTGTAACTGGGTACTTGTGTGTTCTTAAAATAAACATGTCTTCTCTTTGTGTGGAAATGTCATCCCTTTCAATTTACATCTTTGGAAATAAAAGCCCCTGGAAAAGTATACAGAAAAAGCTGGAAAAACCCCATCCTAGTTTGCAAAACTGAAGTAAGATATACAAAGGAAATGAACCTGTGATACTGTTGCCGTAATACAAACACTCACCGTCCACCGCCACATTTAATTTGTATTACGTGCTTTTCTTGAATCCTGGGTTCTTCAATTTAGCAACGAAGAGCCGCATTAAAAACACGAACTTAAATAATTGCATTTTTGCAGATTGCGTGGCGTTTAAGGCCAAAATAATCTGCAAAACAAAGAAGGAAACCATCTTTTCTTTAGCTAGTGGGCTCATGTAAATCTTTGGTGGAAGAACAGAGTGAGGAGGAAAACAGGAGAGAATCAGTGATATTTGTATAATTTTCTTAAGACATTTAGTTTAGATATCCAACGTGTTGCATCCCCTTCCCCGTCTCCCTGTTCAATGGCTTTACAGGAATCTTTGGTTTCCATTTGTAATCGCGTGCCAAACAACTCTGATATCTGTGTTAGCCCGTATTAGCCAGTGTGAATATTCCCATACATGTTTAAAGAGGATCCTGAACCAAATCCCTCAACAGGAGCAATTTCAATTATTTCTTTTTTTAAACTTTTAGACCTAAATTTCAGAGCTCAAGTCTGCCTCCATATTCAATTAAAAGAGCAGTTAATGAGATTATAGTCAAGCAACCATATGAAGGCCTGGAAATACACTGTGTAGCTGCAATTACTTTGTTCTGGTTTGGGTTTTTTTTTTTTTTTTGAGTATATATTTCAACACAAACTCTCCTTTACAAGCAGCACATCTCTGTCTACCCATCCCAAAATGTTTTGTGCTCTATGCACAGCTCTTCCACAGCCAAAACCAGATTTCCCACGCATGCAGAGTTCCGTATACCAAAATCCATATTCATGTTACAAACCGAAGCACATAATTTAATTTGTGGATATTTTACAAACTATGTAGCCAAATTAAACCAGCTACCAAAACCCCAAGCCTGATTTCCTGCCTTTTCTGCCCTCATATTTCTACTGCATGGTGTTAATAACAAATTTTTCCACTGGATTTCCTCTTGTCTATCGATCAGCCGTTCAGACACGGCACAGTTTATTTGGACGAGCAATGTGAGATTCGAATGAAGGCGCTGGCTACGTCCGAACGTCCTCATGCGTGTACAAGATCACACACTGAACGAAACACAGCCGGGTTGAATTCTAATGCGCTGAGCGCTCCAAAAATCACGCTCCCATTATGCCGGAGGTGAAGATCTGGAGGGCTACACCTTGCTGCATGAAAAGCTATTGTTTGGTGAGGAGGGGAACACGCACCACGAGCAGCCCGTAAACACACAATTTAGAATTAGTGGAAAACCTCAGAAAAGCCACTGGTTAGAGCCAGAAAGAAGAAACCATCCCATGCCATCACGGAGCTGAGACTCTGGGGTTAAGATTAAGGAAGTGCATTCCAAGCGTTCTGCTTCTGCCCTTTAAAAAATAGAAGTTTTACGGTCTTTAAAATACCTTGCGAAACGGGATTCCTCCACCGCAGTTACACAGCTGCATTGCTTTGGCACTAGCCAGACCAAGCCCAGGGATGCTGTAACAAAAAATCCTTTACTTGGAGTTATCCCACTGGACAAACTCCTGGGAATTGATTCATGCTTTGTACTGCTACTGAAGAAAAACCCCAACAACCAATCCACATGGGCATATAACTCTTACCATTCCAAGTCCCACGAAAATCCAATTTTATGGTATATGTGTAGCTAGGATATTTTTATCATCTCCATTACCAGGGAGGATGCGCCTCCAATCTGACTGATATGGTGGGCGGCCACACACCAGAACTGTTATATGGGAATCTGTGGCAGCCTATTGCTATAGCAACTGCCAATAACTACGAACATCAACAAAGTTGTTTATCCATCTATTATAACTCTGATTCTGCTTATTTGGGCTGAGACCTCAGTGCCTGAGTGCCAAAATGAAAAATATGCAAATATTATTTTCCTCATTAAAAACCCTAACAAAACAACAATTATTCCAACATTATCACGCTCTTGAAGGTCAGGTAAGAGGCCAGGAATCAAGAAATCTTATGTGCTAATACTAGTCTGGCCACTGATTTGCTACACAAATTGACCTAAGCTGCTCCAGTAGAGTCTGGGAACGATACCTGATACTGCAGGGACAAATATGATGAATGATACCTGGTATTGCAGCGACATATATTTATCGGGTGATCCAAAGAGACCAAACATTATATTAATGAAGTACCTTCTGACACTGTTTTGCTTTAACACAAAGAAATGCTGACATTGCGCACATGGTAAAGGAAGCTTAAGGGGCAAGCACACGATTTAGCAAACACTAGGTGCTACTAGAAAGTATTCCTGGGACTGCTAGGCTGTGTTTTGTCTAAAAGGTGAAAACCCAACACTCTCTTCTAGATCCACCATCGCTGTACCTCATGGGCACTGCAGTTTGCTGTCTATTTTTTCCCCCTCCTTGCTGCTCTCTGTACAGGCAGCTTTCCACCCAGGCTGTTTTCTCTGGTTTACCAGCACAGCTTACTGAAAAGGCACAGTCATTTGGACGACGAAACTGAAGTTCACCCAGGGAACCTAGGCCAGGAGGAGAAGGCACATGGGTCGACCCAGCAACGACTTCCATGAAGGGTGGAAGCTGCACAGCAGCAGCATTTCCAAACAGAAATGCCGTTTTCTCCCTTGAAAAGCTTTTGCTGTATCAACATTTGGCGAAAACGTCACGTTTTGCAGGAAAAAGCCAATGTAACCTCCTTCTGTTTCCCCTCCTCTCATCCCACACATTTTAAAACATTTCAGGCTGCTGCCGTCTCTATGCCAGCTGCTGCAAGTGGGATCAATAAGCACAATTTAGAGGAGAGAAGACAGGAAAGCACTGAAGCAGCTGAAGCTCTAAATAACAACTCTGGGGGCAAAAATACTCTGGCATTTATATTTTCTTTTCTTTTTCCCCCCTCTTCTGGGGCACAGGCAAAGGATAAAAAAGCAAGGACCTTTCCTGCTTTCAGTAAACCTCACATAATGTCGATAGTTTAGCATTCAGTTTCCTTAGGAGCAATGAGAAAAAAACCGTAAGTGGTCTTCACTATCTCCATATTTTGAAGCTGGTCAGAAAACGGTTTCCGCAGAGAACTCTTTCCTACAAGTAAAAAAAGTTTTCTGTTTTACCACAAAAAGGCAGTTTTCTACGGAAAGTAAAAACCCTTTCAAGAAAAGTATTAGTGCAATCAAGAACCTCTTTTTCTGTTAAAGAATAGCCTGTAAGTTTTTTTAACCAGCTGTTACAGTTAAAACTACAGAATTGGTCATTGTTTACTGCTTCCCGCATTATCAAATCCTACATCTGACGCCCCAAGACTGAGCTTTTCAGGGCAAAAACTACCCCTTTGCGTGCATCCAAAGCACCGAGCAAATGCTGCTTCAGCACTAAGTTAGTTAGGGAACTAACGAAGTTATGGAAATACGAAGATAATGAACTCTTTCTAGTGCTATTTCAATTTTTTTTTTGCCATACAGAACATTTATGTTCTAAAACTCCACCATCCATAACTCTAAACGAAAATATTAAGTTGTTAACATTTTCTCTACAATAGATGTAGTCTGCCTGAATTGAAAAATACACAGAACGGTCACATTTACACTAACAGTCTTTAAATCCTTGCTGAAAGCTTAACCCTTTGAAGAAACATCTTCTGAAATGCCAATATAGAATATTAGTTTCTATTTTACTGACGTGCCACAAAAAATAACCACACAGTGTAATCTGATGCATTATCACCTCAGCAGCTAAACGCGGTGTCAAATTTACTGAGCCAATTTAAATTTGTAGGAAACTGGAACTCTTTTATTATTATTATTATTAAGACGGCTTCATTTAGGTGCAAGATTCCAGCTCTGCGGTGCATTTGAGGTCCCTTCGCACTGGCCAACAGCAAATCCTTTGGAAGGGAGTCAACGGCAGAGAGAAGATAGCATTTCAGTGGCTCAGATTCCCAGGATAAGCAAAGAGAAATGGTTTAAACCCAATGGCATGCTGACTTCTTTGCTGAAACATCTCTGCTCCTTTGTCTCCCCACCTCCTTGGAGCCGCATGGCTCCAAAATTTGGCTACCCCCCGTGCTGCCTGGGCAATACAAGGGACATGCCAGCACGGAGCAGAAGATAATCCTGCAGCATTAATTTTTCACCTGGATATTCACACATGGATGAAGGCGGCATACCAATCTACTGCCCAACTTTTTCTCCCCCAGCAAAGCTCCTGATCTTCCCTGTGCCTTTGAAGGGAGCAGAGAAAAGGACCTCACGTCCAAGCTTCGGTCACTGCTTCAAAGAAGCGTCTATAAAATAAACAGTTATCAAACGCAACTCCAATACATCTCAAGCTGAGAAAATAATTAGTTCATGCTACAATTGTTACAAAAATGAAGAGGGAATAAATGACCGAATATAGCTCTGCACATGCACTGCTCCAATAACTGCAATCATGAAAAATATTCCTTAAATTTCTCAGTCTAGTATTAACCAGCAGCAGAAGAGGTAAAAATGTCAAACTGGTTCAAGAAAACAGATACACATGAGGAAACAGGCACCACTTACAGTGCCAGGGGGTTCTTATATGAGTTTTAAGGTGTCTCTTTTGATTTAGAGTATGTAACTCCAGTCCCATTGCTGGAGGATCATTTAACTATCAGATCGAAACAAAAAAGTCATGAGACAGCATCTCATCTTGCTAACATACGGATGTTACACGCGGTTATATACATGTGTGTGCCTACTTCTGTGTGCATGTGTGTCTTGTTTTACCTTAAAAGATTGGTTACACTGTCAGCCCATCCAGGGCAAAACCCATCTCAAGTCACCCAAACTCCATGCTTGTGGTATCACGGCTCCCCTGCAAACACAGCAGAGCACAGCGAGGCCTCGGTCCTGCCTGCAGCCGATGGGCATCGCTCTGCTGTCGTATTTTTCAGAAAGGAAAGCAGAACTGGAAAGATGTGGATTACCTTACAATTCATTGTTTGACATCCATGAGGCCAAAGGCCCCTAAAAAGTAATGCAAAAAATAATAAAGCAAAACCAACAGCAGTTTGACCTGGAATCTTGATGCAGACTTCTGCATCAAGAAAACACCCAAAGAGCAGTTTAGCCACAGAGGTGGCTGTGATACCACCCCAGAGGTGGTTTTAGCAGCTAGGGATCAGAGATTGCTTGGTGACTTTGCTGGAAATGACATACAGGCTCGAATCCCAAGCGTAGACCCGAACAGCAGAGCTGTGGACAGAGTGAGAGCAGCTCCGACTCGCACGGCTCTGTCTCCCCAAGGTTATGCAGCTCAGCTTTTTGAAGCTGTTAGCAGCAAAGCTGAAAGGCCAGCCCTTGACCCAATACACGATTATCAAAGAACGGGGTATGAAGAACACTGTGTTACGGGGACGCGCAGGACCTGGTGCATTTGGGCAGACTCTCACGGACCCAAGGAACGGTGTTGACAAGTGGCTTCTGAGGAGCTGCCTGCTCTTTGAAGCAGCCCTGTTGTTACCTCCTGGCTCAGAGCAGGGGCACAACACAACGGTAGAAGGGATCAGGGGAGGGAGAGGAGCCTTGAAGTTAGAGGAAACGAGCAAAGGAAAAAAAAAAAAAACAAAACCAGACATAAGGAGTAAGCGATGGAGTCACTGAAGTGGCTTCAGTGAAAGGTGATCACCACCTCCTCCCAGCAGCACCTTTAATCATCCTTGATGCAATTTCACTAAAGCAAATTCTATTTAATTTCATTGTGCCTGACCAAGCAATGCAATTCCTACTAGCTGGACACTTTCTAGCCTTCATCAGGCTTTTGCAATAGCACTCATTCCCTCGAATTTATCAGAGCATTTATCACAGCGGTTCCAAAAGCGCCAGCTCCATGAGGCAGAACCTGGTGCTCAATACTTTATTTGTATTCAGCAGATCGACCTTTGCATTCTGTCCTGGTACGCTGATAATTTCCCCTGTTTCCAAGAGAACTCCTACTGCCCTGCCACGTAATCACTCCCTCATTTGACGAACAGAGCACTTTCCTTCACATAAGCTCCGGCGCCTTGCATATTTATACAGCTTTTAGCAGTCCGACCAGCCTTAAGTTTAATCCATAGATATTTAATTTTCTTCTGCTACAAGAACAAAACAACTCAGCTATTCAGATTACTGGATTTAACCCCACATTTAACAATTTGAGCGATCCTTTTGAGGAAAAAAAATATATAATTCATACATGACAATCAAAGATCAGTTTGACAATCTCTACACCCAGGATGCACTTAAAAAAAAAAAAAGATGTATGTTGTAGCAGTGAGTTTTTTACTGCCAATCTAAAGGACACGACACTCAATAAAAAACCCCAGAGCATCTTTCCCTTCCAATTGTTTCAGTACATAATCACTTGCTAGCAAAGCAGCAGGAGATTAATGGTGGATGGAGATTATAAATGATATCGTTGTATACAGAAATAGGTAAAAGTTCTACAAAAAAATAGTTATTCAAGTTCTTCCCAGGCATTACTCTCAAAATACATGCGTCATCATGTCAGCTCATCCTTCAGGAGTCAATATTTCTTAAAGTTTGGGGTCTACACTCACACTGTTTGCCATTTAAACAGTACAAAATGTGATCCATGTGGCATAATTCATCTCTAGCTTGGACTGGATCCAGGTCAAAGAGCTCCATATTTTCAGCCCATTAGTCATGGGAATTAGAAGTATTATAGAGTTGCTTTTAATTGGTAGTTCATGCTCAACCACTGCAATCCAGTCTATGATTGCAAAACTAGCTAAATTATATTCTCAATAAAACATCATCCAGCCGACAAAAAAACCTGTCCCAAAGCAAACTACATCTCACATGCATAAGTAAAATATAACTAGCTCCACACTCAACGATCATGGGAAAAATGTTGATGACCAGCCACAACTGGCCGCCGGAGCAGAGCTCCAGCCCAATGCCACGTTCCACCCCAGCTCTCTTTCAAAGGAAAGTCGTTCTCAATGCTCGACTGGTCAAACACAACATTAAGTAGCAAGCACTAAAAAGTTAATTGAATGTTTGCCAGGAGACGTATGCCCCATTTTTATACTGGATAATTAATTTCTTTGTTTTTATAAGAATTTTAAAGAGTGACCAACATGTACCCCGAGGGTAATGATCTTCATTCAAGGGAGACTTCTGACTTTTTGTGACACGGGACTTAGTTGTATTTGGAAACGCTCCAAGATTATTCTCTTGTAGGTGCTTGCTTTTAACATTACACAAACTCTTGCATCTATTTTATCTTAAGCGGCTGGTATCTTTGCACATCTCTCCTAAAAGAAGACCATTTTGGTTCAAGGATCTCAAAAATAAATTTATTCTTAACATTGTTTTACAAGCAAGGTGAGAGGGGCACAGGTGAAGCACCACAGGCTGGGGGCACACCGAGAAGGGGCTATCAACTTCTCGTCACGTACTTCAAAATCACAAGACCTGTCCTTTCCCATCGTGACAGTCTCACAACCTTATCACACACAGTAACGGGGCTTCGCTGTTGACAGTGTGAGCTACTCATTAAGATAAACTGCAGTTTTGGGGTTTAAAAAAAATTTCTTAAGGTTACTACCAACCCTGTCAGGAGTAATCGTTTTAAAGTATACTTAAACTGTCACAACAGTTCAATATTTAGAGTCAGAAAGGAAACAGGAACTACTAGCATCTCACGATGTGGGCCAAAGCTTTAACGTACCCGCAGAATTCTGGTCTACTACTGGTTTGGAATAAAAATCCAGAATAATCTTTACTACAATTATGGCTTTGCTGGTTATGATGAATGCTGATATAATTTAAAACCTTAATCGTTCCTAGACTGTTGCAATCTGTGAACAACTTTTATTATAACTTCTTTAGGCTTTGCCATTAAACATGACTATCAGAATGACTGCAGAAACACCAAACTCCTGAACACGCGAACTCTAAAATTTCTTTAAGCTTTCTTCTGTCTTATTTAAAAGTTTGAGCAGTTTCTGGACTCTGATTTTTGATTGTCATCCCAGCTGCTATGTCATCTAAAATTATCCCAGTTAACATAATGAGATGGTTTTTACAATCAATAAAAATAGAACCAGGACAGGATACTGAAAGAGTAACAGGGCGATGACAAGAGTTTAGCTGCTAACCTTGGCTAGCTCCTGCAGGTCTGAACACATCTCCACTCCAAAATAATCAACAAGCATTCATTCTGCACATGTACCTCCAGTCTTCTTGCTGCTGTCACTACTAGAAGATCCTTAGAGTTTTCCTTCACTGCCTGAATACCTGTACAGGACCAAAGTTTAACTATCCACATCATAAAAGGCAAACTGGTGTAAGCGTGTTTGCTGATGAAGCGTCTCCCTGCCGCTAGCTGGACCTTCTTCTAACTCTCAAGTGGCATCGCTCTTGGCAAGAGGAGAGTTGTCAGCAAAACAAATTCTGCCACGCACCTCCCTTTGGTCTGCTCACTCTGTAGGTTACCCGCACGCTGGTTTGGGGTACAAGCATTCACGCTGTCGTGACACCTTTCAATTTTATTGCTCTTGGGATGGCGGTTTTCCTGCTTGAATGAAATTACCTGTACACTGCAGCTCCAAGTAAGCCAGAGGGTCTGAGCTGAAGGGCACAGTGGTGTATCCACTGGTGGGACTCCAGTGATGGGCACAAAGGTTAGTGTGGATATTCCCATAAGGAAGCCTGATCTTTTTGTCCTTGCTCGCATGTGGAAACGCAGCCCAGAGTTACTCACGTTGAGGCATCAGTGAAATCAACTGGAGAAGAACTTGCCTGTGCTCTGGGGAGAGCGGTGGGGATTCACTGGGGCATCACCAGCACGCCAGTTGCTGCCTGCAGCTCACGGACACATCCCCATGTCCCAGCTCGAGCGAAGGCAGCACCCGCACCCCAACAGAGCGGCCCAGCCCAGGGTAAAAGCACCTACACATCAGATGTGCGCGTCTTCTGCATGCGGATGGCAGCAGATTTCACTTAAAATCTAAGTAAGGCAAACTAGAAGGAAAATTTCATCTCTTCATGCTGTCAAAATGACAGAGAAGATGGAAACCCAGTGACTAGGTTTTTTGCAGAGCAAGAAAAACCAGTACGCTGCCCTCTCCCAGATCTGTGTTGATATGATGACAAATAAGAGAAATCTACTGTTTCTTGTAGAAGTGGAAATATTTTTAATAACGTGGGCACACACAAATATTTAGGAGCAGACAAAGCTGCGGTGGTGATGAGGGGCTCACAGTGTCCCACCAGCACCCCATGGCAATAATTCGCTTTATTGTAACATATGGCGACTGGAAAAGCCACTGGGCTGGTGACAGCTTATGTCTGAGGTTGTAGAAAGCTCAGGTTTATACGCTATCCTCTGTTCTAAAATAAAGCACGCACGTTTATTGATCAAATATGAATTACTTAGCTGCAACTGCTTTCGTAGCTGTAGCCTTTCCAGACACTGTATTACCGTGCAGTAACACTGCCACAGTCGAGTTAAAGACGATATTCCACTCACACTGGCAATTTTCCACTAACAACAAAACCAAGTCTACTAGATGCAACATTTCAAAATGCATGTAAACTATTTAGATGAATTCTTTCTATTGACAATCCCAAGGGAAGGGAGAGAAAATGATTTGTTTTACCCTCAGAGCTCAAAGCTCTCTTGGGAGGTAATTCAATTGAAATTTCACATTCAGTCTAGCCAGGCAGTGATAAACAGATGCTTAAATTAGCTGCATTACACCATAATCAAATATCTTAAGGGGGGGGGAGAGGAAAGTTTCCAATAAACAATGGGGGTGGAGGGAGCTTCCCAGTATTTTTAGAAGGAATGTTTTTCATACCTCCCTAAAGCTCCCGCAGCAGCTAGCGCTCCTTCAGACGCAGAAGCATCTAACAACGCAGGGCATACACACACAAACACAAAACCAAACACAACTGGCATTTCACCGAGATCTCTAGCAGATTAGGCTACCTGCACCCCCAACACTTCCTTTATCTACTACACTTAGAAGATAATTTCTATTACGACGGCCTGCCATGCCATGCTACCTCTTCTCCAATTTTACAAAAGTGTTTGTCTCCTTTTTGTTTAAACAAACTAATGCATAAAACACTCCCGCACAAGGAGAACGAACTAGATTGGTGCTGTCGTTGAGCATCTGCTGCTCAGATTGGAACACGTCCCTATGGCCCGAAGGATACTGTGCATCTCCATCACCTGCTTCCACCACCTGAGCCATCAGGTAACTCCCTCTCCCCCTCCTCCTTCGTCCCTCCCCACCCTGCCAAGCAAAAAGGCAGCGAGAGCAAGAAAGCTCGTGCCTTGCTCCTGCTCCAACTGTTAGGAATGAGAAATTTCTCCAACGATGACTAAATGCTTTGTCCATGCGGGAGGGGGGTGTCCCCTTGTTACTCCCGAGAAATCTGTGGAAAGGCATGAACGGCCTAGGAGAATATTAAAAATACAAAGTGTATCTAGTTCTCCCACCTAAATTTCCTAATCCAAGAAGCTAAGGGAAATACCAGAGAGAAGAAAAATAATATTAGAAGTTTCCTAAATTTTACCACTTTTTTTTTTTTCAGAGGTATTTTGCATTCCTCTCTGGACTTTATGTGCAGGTCCATGAGAATGCACAAGTGGATCCTGGCTTTCTCTGCAAACACTTTCCAGTTCTCACTGTTATGAATGTAATGTGCTTTAAGCACACCCAGAAGTTTCAAGAATCAAGAGGAACAAAATAATCAAGATTATAATCAAGATATTTCAATAACAATCAAGATTTAATCACTGAGGTGTTTTCAGTTATGGGGTTTGGTGCTCACTCGCTGTGTCGCTGCAGACCCGCAGCCATCCCTTTGCATCCAATACAAACAAAGTGCCCTGAAACAGGGGGTCAAGTTAGCAGAGGTCAAGCTTTCAAACACTGTGTGTTTTAGGTTTTTTGTTGTTTTGTTTCTTTTGAAGTTCATTGTCACTTTTCCTTATCAGTAAGTGCTCCTTAGCCTGGCCCTGCCAGTGAAAGCATTTGCCTGCTGCAAGAGGTGCGCACAGGCAGTATTGGAGGGGAAAATAAGATTTACAATTCCAAACGTCCGGGACCCCATACAAAGCAAGCCGATGAGAAAAATAACTGCTTGTTATACTGAAGGTTGAAGTAAATGTTATCATGATTCCTCTGGCTTAAAAAAAGAAACCCATGAATACATTAAACTGACTGGAAGTTCAGTCTGGTTGAATCATTTCGTGCATCATCACAACTGTAAAATCCAAAGTGTAAATGGCTTTTATTTTTCATTGGTTGTCTTGTCTAATTTGGAAAGTACGAAGTTTTACACAAACCTAAAACAACGATACTGGGGGAAATTCTTAAAAAGGCGACTTGTCTGTCCTCCAGATCATCTACCACCGAAGTTTTTAAACTACCTTTTGAACCAAGCACGTGTTTAGTATTTGAATGCTTACAACAGAGCCATTCCTACAAAGTCTAGATCATATTTTAAAGCAGTATGGAGCACCACAATCTGAAAAATGAGGCTAAGAGCTAGTAGCTACTTATGGAAAGCTGGATTTCACTGTTACTGATTTGAACATTAAGTAAGCATAAAAAATGTGTGTGCCGGATCAAATAAAATGCGAAATGTTGTATCGAGTTTTTTAGTCCGTGGTAAAAACAAGCTACACATTAGACACTTAACAACAACTACCGTAAGATAAACATGGCATGCCAAAATGTATTTCTCTTTAAATCACATTACGTCCCATCACAATAGCTCAGGCAAAGTTCTCAGTAGCGAGTGAAACAGGAAGGTAAAGGCTCTTTCCGACCGGAGGAGGTGAAACCAGCGGATGACATGTATTTCTCTTCTCTTTCATGCCGAACGCCCTAGGAAGGAGCAGCTTTGAAAACTCTGAGGCAGCAGCGGCGTGTGAGCCTGAGCCAGCAGCGCAGGGAGCGCCGGTTCACAGGAAAAGCTCGATAGACCTAAGCACAGACCTAATGCTGCAGTTCAAGTTCGCCTGACCCTTGGGTTACCACCACACTGCAGGCGACGGCGGTGGCGTCTTTCTCTGAAACCCAATGCACCAAAGTTGGCTTTTTTTTTTGTTTTTAAGGGACAGCTGACTTTCTAACTTCATTTACTTACAGGATTAAGAATCGACAGATTGCAACAGATTAAAAAGCAGCAAGGAAAGGGTCTTGAATCAATCTTTCCTTCATATTCCCATGTCTTACCTCTTCCATCTACTAAACTAGATGAACTCCCAAGTTTCTCATCTCCTTAAAAAACCAACAAGAAAAAAAACCCCAATCACAAACCCACGCTCTTCAGGCATCCAAGGGTTTTTACTGTTTGGAACTCGTGGCTTTAAAAGGTTCCATGAATTAGAATAACGCAATTAAATCAGTAATTTAAATAAAGTAATATTTTAATTGATTCTAACATTCAGAGACATTTCTTAGCATTGCCATCTCTTTCTGACCTTTCACTGAAGTGCAGTTCACTCCAGTGATGGGGACCAGCTATTTATTGCTGTCTTTGAAGTTATAAATGCACAGTAGCAAAATCTGCCCCCAAAGAAAGAAGGGGGACATTTCCCACTAATCTTTTTGAGAACAAGAATCGGCCATGAGAAGCGTAGTAAAAACTGCTTAAGAAAACTGACGTAACATACACAAAGACAGCCAAAGGGCTGCAAAATCAGAGGCCCCTTCAGTTATTGTGGTTTCCTTTATAGGAGGGTTAGGAAAAAATAATAATAATAGGTGGCTGTTACATGCCAAACAACATAATATGGCAACATAACAGGGCAGCTAATTAGACACGCAAGGGCAGAACTCACTGGTCTAAGTTGTGACACAAGTATCTGGTCATCTTACAGGCTTACAGAGAAAAAAAAAAGGAAAAAAAAAGCTGCATAGGTAGAGGTACAGAGAAGGTAAATAGAATTAGGCATGCAATTCCCAAAGACAACAATATAAAATGCATCTTTTATCCCCCCACCCGAGAAGCGTACCACTAAATGAAGAAAATGTATTGCCAAAAAACTCTGAAGTTCGTGAGAAACTTGGAAATACTTTGATACAATTAATAAGACTAGCCACATCTCTACTGAAAAAGTCTACTCTAAGTACTTACGTTTCAGCACATAAGCACTGCAGGGAGAGGTAAGGGACAATAATTTTTTTCTTTGTGGTAGGATGTTCTACAGTTGTCCTCCAAAGGACGTTTCATACTTTTCTGAGATATTCATGGAATTTACCTATCACACACAAGATAGCAAACCAAACCCTCTGCCAGGATACAGACCTAACATTACAACAACTGGATTTCTGCATTCTTAAAACAAGTTAGCGATCTTTGTCATTCCGGCTCCTGCTGACTCCTATTCTCACTTCTGTTAATCACCGAATTCTGAAGAACTTTGTCAGCTTCTGACTCACCCTTTACCTAGCAGTCCTTCTCCTCCTCCTCCAAGCTTCATGTGCCATACCTTCCTTACTGCTGCCTAATGATTTCTCATGTCTAATCATCAGCTCTCTGGAAAACACAGAGCTACCTATACTCACACATAGCAGTACAAACATTTTAATTTAAGACTTTAGCAGCCTGTACGCACAATATTCCGAGTGATTCAGATGCATAATACACCCACACTACCACCTTCAGTAGATTACTTCTGGAGCAAAACTACCTAACAGAGAATAATGTTTCCATGCTTCCCCAGAGTGAATATATAAATATTTCTTGAGTGCAGTAAATCATCAGAAAATTGGGCAACACGGGCAAGAATTCAAGTGACCTGTATGAGAGCACGAAGTCTGCAAAGGCCTATCTGATGAAAGCATGAATGCAAATGCATTCACAAAGTTTAAGAAGCTCCATGCAGAGCTTCACAATTCTCCTTTAGCTCTCCTTTAAAAATCAAGTTTATTTTGGAAACTTCTGGTTCCTGTACTATCTGTTGTTTGTAAAGCAAACTGTTTATTTAAGGAACAGCAAGTTATAATCCTAAATCATTTATCTGCAGCTATAAGAGTATTTTTATAAACTTATTATTATTTACAGTTCTACTTGGTTTTCCTACACTACATTTTCCAAAGCTGCACAACATACCTTTTAAATCAAGCACACTTAGTTTCATGTCTATTAAAATATAAGCAGTCCTGAAATGAATAGCTGAGCGCGCAAACCCCTTTACTCCTACAGCCCTACGACTGACGCAACCACCATCGAACAGAAGAGATGAAGTTTCTCCCCTACCATCACATTTCTACCTTGTTTCTCCCTGCTCCTTAATTTTAGAGTATCCCAAGCTCTCCTGTCTATTCAAGCAGTATCAACACATTCATTTTCAGAAACGCGTGACCCCAACAGGCGCTTTAACAATCCTACTTCGCATTTATTTTACCTGCAACCGCTACCAGCATGCTTTTGAAGCAGAAGATTAAAATCAACCCATAAAAGAGAAAAAAAAAATACAATGCAATTTATTTGTATATACCATCCACATGACAACGTACCTCCTTTGTCTAATCGACTCCTGGGGAAAAAAAGGAGGTCAGGAGGTGAGATCTGAAGAGAGGATGGAGCTCAGTGGGATGGAGGAGAGCAGAAAGCTCCCCAGACCGGGGCAACACAAGTGAGATACTGTGGAACCACAGGAAGGGGAAAAGGAGAGACTAGAGGTCAGATCCTGGTGTTTTTGCACATCAAACTCGCGCCGAGGCTGGTATTTTGCACAACCAGTTTCAGGCTGCAATCCCAGGACACCGGAGTCGAAGCAGGGATTTCTGACAAGGCACGGTGCTGTGTTAGGGGAGCTGAGCATCTCGGGATCTGCCCGAGCCTTGCCCTAAAGGGGTGCGCAGTCAGCCAGGGGAGAGCGCGTTCTGCGCAGGGAGCAAAAAATCGAAAAGAAAGCAAACAGGAACGAGAAATGGAGAAAATGAAACAGAAGAGCAGTTTGGCTCTTGCTTTCTGGCCTCATAAATCCTTGCTAGCAGAAGAGAAGTCGGATGGAACAAAGCATAAATAAAGCATGAGGTGAGTTTTAACCATTTTTCAGGGCAGGGAGAAGGAAAGCTAAACAGACTGCACCTCTCCACCCTCATTGAGATGCAAACCACACAAAGGCGAAAAACTCATCTTGATGCACTGGTAGTTACGCATGTAAATTCCAGCGCAGGGAGCAAGATAAGCCCAAAGAATGCAGTTTCTCTCACCAGAAAGATTCAGCTTTGTGTATAATGCTGTAGTCTAACTACTGTAACCATCAGGACGACTCTGTTTAATATCAATAAAGTGAGCAATGTGTTCGCCTCATGCTAAACAAGCAGAAAACCCAGAGCAACCAATTCCCACAACCTAGGAACACCCATACGTGAAACAGCATTCAACTTTGCTTCAACAAAAAAAAAAAAACCCGCTTTCCACTTCAGGCTCTCCTTTCTTAACTGGAGCGGCAGAGCGGAGTCTGAAATGAGAGCCCACCTGTGCAGCGCAACGTGAACCTGAAGTCTTCTCTCCTAGTGGAAAATAAAGTTTTATTTTAATAAGACAGGCCCATGACATGCCCGTGTAGGAGACTGTATGATAACACTGACAGTACCATTTTGCAACCTCTTTCCTCTGCCTCATCTCTGGCTGATTTTTTTTTTTTTTTAGTTATTTTGGCAGCTGCAGAGCGTACAAATCTGCACGCAGCAGAACACTAGTTTAGTTATCTAGATGTGATTTTTTTTATTTTAACCATTAACAGCAATTATGAAGCGTTTCTTTTGAAAGGCCATAATTAGGGATGACAGACAAACAGTGGATGCGGCAGAAAAAGATAGTACCAGTTCTTTGATAGTACAAAGCAAACCACCAAGGCAGCGTTATAGTACTAGTTTCATTCCTTTCGGAGTTCATCAGTTGTGAGCGATTGAATTCTGCCTCGTGACTGATAAATGCATATTTTGATTTGTTTCCCCTTGAAAGCCAAGTACTCTTTTATTGGCAGGCTGATTAAAGTGGAATTAAAATGTTCTCTGAGGAAAGAGGTGAAAACTTGTCACCTTTTCTGCAATGCTCTTTCTTCCCCCCTTAGTAGATAAGGGTTTTTCTGAGTCACAGACACCGGATACTTGGGAGTAAATTAACCAAACTAGTCATGTTTTAAAAGGACAATTGTTCTATTTTTAAAGCTGTCATTTTCTGAATATTTGATTAGGGCTGCGTTACAAAAGATAACTTTTGCAAACAGTCTGCTCTTCTCCCCCACCCCCTTATTAATTTTACATAAGATTCCGACTCCGTTCCAGCAAACCCCACAGTGACTCCCTGCTCCAGGGAGGCTTCCTTACTGCAGCGATCTCCGCAGGATTTCAGCACGGCAGAGGTCAGCTACATCAGCAAACAGGCAGCCAGAAGCCTTAGGCCCTGAGCCGAAGTGCAGCTAAGCTTGAAGGAAATACAAATATTTAAAGACAGTGCAGAGAACCAATAAAAAGCAGAAAAAAAAAATTCTCAATGAAGCATTTACATGACATAAAGCTACCAGACTAAAATAAATGTGGCCCTCGTGAATTTGCTATACCAGAAGTTTATGCTTCCCTCAATTTAAAATTTTCAAATAAAGAGACTAAGTACAAAGCCCTGGAGAGAAAAATAGTAGAAAGTAATATAATTATGAGAGCAACATCAGCCATTGCGAGTGATATTGTTATTCTCCATCAAGGAAGCAATAACTTTGATGAATAATCCCCTTAATGAACACCAAGATGGGGTTCTGCCTCCCTAATTAAATTAAATTAAAGTGTCAGGTATCAAACCTCCGTGGTAAAGACGAAGAGAAGCTACACAGCAGCTTCCAAACAGGGTATTATCAATCCCGATTTTGAATTTCAAAGTGTTAAAAATACAAAGAAGCAATCTTTGGGTTCTCTGGAGCCAGAAGGGGTAGAAAACATACCTACAAAAGACGACAAGGGACATTACTAAAAGACCCAGAAGTAGGTAACTGTGGAAAAGGTGGAAACTTTCTCCTTAACTTAGTCCTTACACAACCACTGCTGCATCACATGGTTTAAAAGATCAACTACAGAAACCAGCGAAAGTAAAATGAGTGAGCGAGCCATGCAGTCTTATCAACAAATTATCTTTACCGGATATAAGTCAGATCTTCAACGTTACTTTAGAAGGATTTTTTGTGGGTTAATTTTCTTACCCTCTATCTGATGCAACAGAAAAATACAAAGCCTGAAGGAAAATAATCCCCATAATTTGCATTTTTAAATGTCCCTACATAAAATACATATTTAAGTAGATGCATCATAATGGCTGAAATTATTAAGTTACATAAGTATTTAGAGAGATTATGAAACACTTATTGATTTAACTGCATAAATATGTACCTAGGGAAATTTGTATCACAAATGAAATTGGCCTAACCCACTCTGTCAAAGCCAAAACAAAGGCAATTATCTTGTCAATAAAAAATGGAAGGTAAAATTCCAAAAAAACTATTAGAAGTGCTAAAAACAGAGCAACTTCATAATCGTAACAGGTAACTTGGGGATAAGTCTCATAAATCCCCATACAGGCACCCAAGTGAACGGAAAGTAAACACTTACTTTGATTGTGTCCTAAGAATCTGTTAGGATTTGGGGGAGGAGGAGCATAAAGCTCCAGCCCCGTTTAAAAAAAAAAAAAAAACACAAAAAGTTGCACATTTCTTATTTTTAAAAAGTACTGAACTCTATAATCGCACAGGCCCTGTTATAAGCAATCACTTAGGACATCCATACTACACCGACGGAGTCTTACAAGCTTTAAAAATTCATTAGGATCTTGGCAATAAATATTGCCAATGTATTTTACTGTAACTGTATCGATCCTAATGCACTTGACTTATCTATAGAGATAAAACTTATCTTGACCTTGTCGAATACAAACAGCCTGGACTAAAAACCTGCGATAGCCTCTCATGGGGAAAACATACAACAGATAACAGCTACAGAGATGATACAGGAGCAGTACATCAGTAGTAATGTTTCAGACGAAAACAGAATTTGCTTGAATATTAGCCTACCAAGCAGATGTAAGGAGACACTAATAACTAGGAAACGATATGAAAGAAAGCTTTAAAGAACAAAACCGTACATTTAATTAGAGCCTTCTTGGGAACAATATTAGTCCCCTTAGAAAATACGTAACGCCAGATCGTTACAACCCGCTGCATAGTAATATTACTGAGCATGCTTTTTTTCGGGGGGGAAGCAATCGCCTCTCTTTGTGAAAGCAGAAGCCAGTTGCATTGCACCGCACTTACAAAATGCAACGCAACCAACTTTTGCCTTTGTTATTTCAAGTTGCTGTTGCCAGCTGCAATCCTAGAGGCGACTTTAGACAGCGGCATTGGCCTTGAGACATGAATCTTGCTGCATGCAGCTGGGCAGTCCGCAGACACGTGCTGCGGAGCGCGGGGCTCTCCGTTCCTAGAGATCCTACAGAACACAACGGAACCAGGTCCGCAGCAGGATCAGGCCCCAACTCCAGGATTTCACCCTAGAAGTGAGGAGACGCACGGATCCGTACCACACGCTTTCGTTTCAAACTCTTTGGTGCTCCTTTCCTTGCAATCCTCCCGACTGCATGTAGCTGTAGATAACTTAATTAACATTTTCAACTACCAAAAAAAAAAAAAAAGGTTTCTCGCTACCTCGCTATTTCTAAGGCAACAGAGATTTTTGGAGAAGACGTCTTTTGTGGTTGATTTTCAAATGAATGTCAGAGTATCCTGCCAGTCAGCGGCAGAGCGTATCCCTCGATCTTTAATGCAAACTTCTCCAGGTTGTTCGTGTAACTCAACCAGCTACAGACAAAGAGTCGCGTTCTGAAAGAAAACTAGAACATGTTTTTTGTAATTAATTCTGTATGTATTTGCCAATTTAAGAGCCAAACGTATCAGAATATTAATAGACTTCCGTCTTCCAAGGATCTTCTCTTTACAAGCAGTGAAAGCATTCTAATGTAATGTAAGCATTAAGATTTAACATCTCTCGTACCTCAGAAAATTATTTCCTTCTGAAACAATGTTTTCTAGCTGGTCTTCATAAATTAGAAAAAAATCAGAATGTTTACAGGTATTTGGACAAGCAATCTATTTCTAGATCACAGTAATTACTTTGCATTTGCAATTAATGAAAAATAACTACGCCTGATCACTCTGTAATTAATATTTCACTATGCTAAACAGCACCAATACAGTACAACTTCTTGCAAAGATACACACAAAAACAAATTAAAGAGGAAAAAAAAACCCTGCCAAATACAATCAATAGGTTTTCCACATAATTAAATATTACTGATTGCGTATATATTTTTAACAAGCTGCAAGTACTGACAATCCATCAATATTTTAACACACCTTTGGATACAAAGGTAAAATTATTATGGGGCATTAACTCCGCTATTTCCCCAGTCACAAGGAGGAATTTTAAAGGTTTCCTATTTACTCTGAGCAACTAAATGAAACTAACGACACAGTTTTGTATTTCCACCTTTAAATATTGCTTAGCTTTGAGAGATAGCAATAAAACTTTCCACGTTTTGATAGGCAACAGCATTTTGCGTTGACTGAAGGCAAATAGAGACAAAAATAATACTATCCACAGCACTGGCACAAAGAATAAGGCTCCATTGCTAATTATACAGGGAACTGAATTTAATTACATGGAGAACATTAAACACTTTCCAAAATAAAAAAAAAATATCAAGAAAAGCTGGAGATGAGCCTTTCAAGTGCCTTTAATGCTACAACAGTGCCCTCTGCTGAGGTATCAAAATAATGCTGAATTATCGCACGGACACCAGAAAGGACACAAAACCAGGCATCGGTATTTCAGGATCGTTTCTGCTTAAAATTAGGCACCCCGGCAAAACTGAACTAAGCCAACTTTCCACAGGATGAATAGGCCAGCGCGGCATCGTGGTAGGCATGCATTTTTCAATGAGACTGCAAGTAGCCTTTTCAAAAGGCGGTCGTAGTTTGAAGTAATTTAAAAAGCAATATTCTGAGGTCTGAATTGTTTCGCTCTCACTCACGGGATCCATCTAGCGAGGATATTTCCAAAGACTAAACTGCTCAGGATCTCGTAGCAAAGCACTGCTTTTCTTACGATCCAACTTAGTTTTCTTATGCATTGCGATGGGTGTAACTAGATTATACCAGAAACACCTTTGAAAGCAAAAAGGCTATGAAATAATCTAAACCAAATTTTAAAAATCTGATTAATTATTCAATAAATTTTAACAAGAAAATGGGGTGGGGTTTTTTGTTTTCCGGGTGGTAAATACTCCCAAAATACTGCCGTCTGTCTCCTGACAATAAACCAGCTAAATAAACGCCATCCCAGGCACCAAGTGGAGGAGGCCAGCCGATATTTTTCAAAATTCCAGTCTCACATGGCCAAGTGGAAAAGGGAAAGGGGAAACAGGAATGGGAGGCCAAGGATCTCAGCACAACTGAAAAGCGTAGCACAGAAATTTCTGACAGCTCCCTCACTGTTCCTTTTTTTTAAGGAAAAAAAAAAAAAAGGAAAAGAAAACCCAAACGATCTCCACCCTCCCACCCCCCATTACAACTGGGATTTTAAAAGGAACAAACGAAAATAAACTCTTCCTGAGAGAGTGGATTTTCACAATCTGCTTTCAGTGCAATCGTTCTAATTTTGTGTGTTTGGGGGGAACTATTTCAGCAGTACAATCTCATAGCTACAAAAAGAGAAGTTCTCAGGACCAGCCTCTTGCAGATCAATGAACCACCGTTTTGGACGTCTGAGCACTGCCTTTTCCTCAAATTCACAAGTTATTCAATAGCTCTCTAATGATTAACTTGCAAATAATTTTTGACACCTGCAAAAAACTACAGCCACAAGCACCTAGATATTTTAGGTTAGATCGTAGGGAGCACACGATGCCAAAACGGCAGTACAAGCCTGCATCCTACCACCAGATCCCTGGAACTCTGTTCCTCTCCACAGCAGACGCCGCACTCTCCGGGTACGCAGAGGAGCAAGGTGGACGGCATGAAGGGGCAAACACAGACCAGGTTAAAACTCACATCTTTCTACCCTAGTGACACCTTTTATAAAACTGGGGGGAAACGGTGATTTCCCTGCTTTCAGTTTAAAAGTAGAAACTGAAAAAACTACCCTATTCTTGAGGAATCTTAAATTTATGTGGTTTAAAATAACAGTTGTATTCAATTTGGTGTAAAACATAAACGCAGGCTGGCGGTCCTGAAGCGAGTTTTTTGCAGGTACTGTAGATTACAGTAACTTTTCCACCGCCGGGCAAGCCTCCTGAGAGGTGGCAATCTATCGGCCACTCATCTAGACGGTGATGATGGAGAATGAGAGAGGGATGCTCGCTCAGGCTTTGATATGGGCACCGTCTTCTGCGGTCTTTATCGAGCACGACAGTTTGAAACCAGGATGCTAAAACCAGGTATAAACCTTCAGGGTTGGGAGTACCTACACGTGCCGCTAATTTCAAAGCAAGCTATGAGTTCCCAGCAATTCTGACAGCCTTTTTATTTACTGCATACTGTTACCAGCCCTGGGCTTTCTGCATCCAGATTTACCTTTCTTTTGCCTCTGTTTTGCATCAGCAAAGCTGGGATACTTTTGGTTAACTGTGTCCTGAAAAAGTAGTTGTTTAAACATAGTAGTATAGAAAAGGTTGAGACCAAAAGCGTGTCTTTTTGAGGAGACAGGCACCCATCCTCACACATCACCTATTTCAAATCTGTGTTGCGAGCCTAATTTTCCCAAGTATTATCTTTTCCGTCCCCACAAGAGATCAGCGCACAGATCACAGCAGGTGGGCTTCCACTGGACATACATTTAAACTCATGCACACCAAAGCTTAAATGGAGGCTACAAAATTACTTTAAGCCACATCAGTGCAATAACAATTTTAAAAAAAGCATATTAATAATGCAATATCAAGGATGTGTAATATTACCGTAAGTTTAAGCTAGACAAAAACATTTCACAACTTGCTCACTCAAACCGCTATGCAAACGATGGAAGGTTTACTGTCACCGTTGGATCCTAAAGGTCCATTTGTCTTTTTAAATCTGCAGCCTTAATGCATTGTCTGCTTGTAGGTGGCTCGCTTCTCGCCTTTCTGAAAGGAGCGTTAGCTTTGCCGGACAGTTGTACAATCTAAAAATCTCACTCCATTGTCTTCCAGTTGTTTTAGAGAGGTAGTGCCAGGTGCAATTAAGTGTATTACGTTATTCCTTTTCATTCTCAAAAGGAAGACTTTGTCAAAAGGAAAACAGCGTGCATTTCTAAGAAAATCCAACAGGCTGCCATTTACAAAAGTGCTCCGGCATAAGCTAATCTCGTCAACAAAACTTAAAAGATGATTGCATAGTCTTCTGAATAATCACAATAATGAAGAAGCATGGGAGGTCTGACAGCTCAGTGTGCAACATACTACAGAGGCCCAGGTGAAAAACATTTTCTTCCTCTCAGCATTAAACCAAGGCTTTTTAGAGACACAGAAGCTAAACATGAGATCAGGCCACCTACTTTTCCTACAGAGAGTTTATGCAGGTTAGTGTAATCAAAACAGCAAAAAAATAATCAAAGAGAATATATATCCCTAATTTACTACAGATCTATCTGATCACTCCTCTGAAAATCCCGATTTTCAGGAATTCTCCGAGTGCCACAAAAGGACACATCAGCCACCCAAATTAATTTGCCACCTGGGGTTTAAAGCACTGATAACTTTTCTAGAGTTTCCCCTGATCTTTGAGATCCACCTCGAAAGACACCAGGCTCTCAGCTCTCTCCCTCCTCCTGTATCTGCTGCCAGTCACTACGATAAGGAGACAAAAGGCGGCTGGAGCTAGCAGAAGAGAGGAAAGGCGAAGCACAGTAATGTGGAAGTGCCCGCCAGCCCCACAACCGATCCCTGCTGCCCATACAAACTGGAGAGCCACCCGTGCAAATTCAAGTTGTTTACAGAACAAGTGAGCCCATTTCAGGGGCAAGTGCTTTTTTTTAATTTTTATTTTTCTCCCAACAAACAAACATTTTTCTTTTTAAACCAGGGGAAAAAACCTGAAACCGTATTTTACTCACAAGCAATCTGTCCACAGATTCATATGGAAAGACAGAGTGGATATGCAGATGTTAAAGCAAGCTAAAAATGGAGAGTATAAAGCCACCTTCCTCTGTATGCCCAGCACACTTTATTACACCTACGGCACAGATTTCACAGCGTGCAACAGGAACTTTACAAAGTAGCCTTCCCTAAATCACAAACATCTTGGCTTCTGCCCTAAAAGCACTTCTTTAGCACTTGGTCAGGATACGTACAGCTCTCTGCTCCATGAAAATGGGAAAGAATGCCTTAATTTCTGTGCGCTGCACTATCACGATACACAGCCAGTTGCCAATAGCTGGGACGTATGTTGCAGCTTTTGTCATTATTATTTATTACGATGGTGAATTCAGGCTAAAATACGCAAAGCGGATTTTTTCCCAAGAGTAAATTTATGGTTTTAGCACAGATGCATTGCCTCAAGCTAATTATTTACAGTTACCTTTTCCACAATGTGAAAATCAGTGGTAGCATATGAGATCTGATCTTACACGCACACTTCTTTACATTCAGTAAACGAATACAAGAAACATCTTCCAAAGCAGCGTACCGCTAACAAAGCGCTAAACGGACAACTTTTTCCCCATGGATTGCTCCTGGAAAAGTTAATGGAACTAGTGCACTTAAACTGTGGTTAGTGAGGGAAACAAAGCTTTTTGTACGCATATAATATTAGCCCAAAGAGACGCTTTAGGTTGGGCGATTTAAAAATTATTGACATGTACTGAAATCGGATCTCTCCACCCTCCATAAAAACCCAACCCAAAACCGGACACCTAATGAAAAGGAACAAGAGCAGCACATTATTTCCAAGTTACATTGTTAGCCAAATGCAGGAAACAATGTAACACCCCAAATTGTTATTTCAGAGTATCAATATTTTGCATATATAGGTAGAAGAGTCTTGCCAAACAGTGATGGCTGTCAAACAAATCAAAATTGCATTATTCTCCTCTGAAAGATTTCTAAAACATTCAGAAAAAATTCTGAAAGTTGAGAAAACAGAGAATAATAATCACAAATATAAAGAAGTAATTTGAAGAGGGGAAACTAAGTGTGACTGTGAGAACTTTGCTAAGAGACATGTATAGGGGCACATCTTACCTTTTTGGTACCTTAATATCATTATTATATTTGTTCCTTTAGATTTATACACAATGGTAACAAATACTATCAACAATACAGTCTGCTCATTAGACCGACCTACTCACAGCACAGCTGCTCTGTAAAAGCAGCGAGAACAGCAAGACAAACAAGATGCTCTGTAGGATCATGAGCGCCAGCAGTCGAAGCAACCTTTGAAGGTTACATTCAGTTTTTTGCATTCTTCTCCACTATCTAAGCTTGAGAAAGCTCATTTAGGATCTCATCAAGGTGATTAAGCAGGCTGCTCCACTGGCAAAGTCATCAACTTACTTTGCCCTTTTAGACATCTGCACAAAAGTTTGTTTATAAAAATTAAGCCAGTTGTCCGTTAAAAAAAGAACTATTTGCTGCCTTAACAGAATAACGTACTTCCAGTAAAAATTAACTTTAATCATCTTCAGTCATTCTTCCTTGTTACTTCTGTGCCTTGTAACCTCAATATCTCACACCAGGCTTTACCTATAAGGAAACTGATGAGAGTCTTACTGAAAATGAGGATAAGGGGTATGTAAGCCAAGATAAGCACATTAAATAGGGAAAAATAATTGGACATAACAGTAAAGCTTTTATTTGATTAAAAAAATGCAGTTAGCACTGATGCAACACTGTTAAGGTACATGTCAAAATTTTTTTTCAGTGTTAAGGAGATATAAACACCTAAACCTCTGTGATATATTTGGGCCGCAGGAGCCAGAGTTTGGATGTAACACCATCAGACAAATTAACTGTCAAAGACTCCTGCACTGTCCAGCTATGCAAGGAAAACCCGTTTCCTTTTCAGAAGAACACAAAGGAAACTCTAGTAAAAAAAGACTGAAAATTACTTTATTTTTGCTCTTTAGCAATAACCCTAGAGAAAACCATTTGCCTGTAAGGGCGGCCATGGGTTACAGCCACATCTCTATCATCTACCACGTGCAGTTGGTCCCAAGTACGAACCCATGGCAAGTTTCCAGGAAGGCGAACAGGGATGGAAATACAAACTGCAAACACTTTCAGCCTGGCTCGCTCTCTCTGCACCTGATGCTGACTTTTTTGAACTTGTTGGGCAGTTTCCATTTTCAGCTCCTTCTGCTTACTGAATACCATCTTCGCATTTCTAAAACTCATATAGAAGAAAAGCTTTTTTAGTGATGTAGAACTGACGTATTCTATTTTTGTTTTGCTTTTTTATGTTCTGAGTAGTCTCGGACTGTAACCATCACTACCAAATTCCAGAATCATAAACAGCTGGTAAGTACCAAACACTGTGTGTCCCAAACCCAAGAAACCTGTGTGTAGCAGGCAACATTGTTTTGCTACTAAAATGAAGAGCAACTTGATCATTTTGTCTTGCTGCTCGAGAAAATTCATGGCTCAAACTACTGTGCCGTCTCTAATTGGACTTTGCTAATTACTAAAACTGCTTGTTATTACATATATCTGATTAATATTATCAGTAAGTCCAGAATATACACACACTTTAAAAGAATGACCCTAACAATTACCACTTCAACCCCTAATAGAATTAGGATGTATTAAGGAAAAAAACACTACAAGATTAGATAGGGGGGAAAAAAAAAAATGTAACTTGATCAATTTTCAGATTCTTCTGAAAGAACTACAAAAATAATAGATAACTGGAAACTGCAATAGAAGCTTTAAAGTTCAATATCTGACAGTATCAGAAAATCTTACTTGAAAAGTCTTGGACAAAAAAATTAAACATGCTGAAAGAATGCAGACAAGTGGTAATGAACAAGTGGAGAGAGCTATCTAGTAAGGAACCCAAAAAATAGAATTTAGGCATCCTCTTTCTGTGGCATATTCCAAAACCAAGAACGATGCCGTTTAATGAAACTCACAAAGCATAACACAAAGTGAGGTGCAAATGTTCATGGAGAAATATATGCATAAATAAACTGTTACGCATAGAACAAGGTAAGTTGATCTCGGCACGCAGAAACAGAAATATTTAATGCATTTCAAGAAACCTGTTAATTAGTAACAGAAGCATGCGATACTTCGGAGTGGTAACACTAGTAAGAGGCGTGCACTGTCAGAGAGAAAAGGCACGGCAAATTTGGCTGCAGCATTTAGGTCAGTCTTAGTATTAGAAAAGCCACAGCACTGCACGGAAACAGCAGAGCGCTGCATGTCAAAACCAGGTTCTGGTTTCCAGCTGGGGAAATGGCACACCAATTAGATGGGGCTTAGGAAAATTGAGAATTCCAGAATGCTGGAAAAACTGAGCTTTGAGGAGGTGGGGGGAAAAACTGCTAAATGTGCCAGTTTAGCAAAGTAATAGATGTGCAAAAGTTAAGATGGGGAAGAGTCTGTGAGGTTTGCAAAGGCACTAGAGAACTGAGAAAACCAAAACTCAAAACTCACTGAGCACCAGCAGCATTCATAGTCCCTTTCCGTGATACACACAGGCACATATATACACGGTCTCTTTCGCATTAAGAGTGAAGCGCATTTAAATAAAAAGACTGCGTGATACTATCTGATAGCTCTATTGAAGCTATTTTATCTCCTCAAATGGTTTAACTATAGCAAATTGATAGCGACACAATGGTGAAGGCTACGATACTATTTCCATTTTAAATCATGCCTCAGACATTTACAATTCTCGGGGGCGGGGGGGAAAAAAACCCCAACTGTATCTATTAGAAATACAACATCTTATGCATGGATTCCACTTAGGAGCTGAATTTCTGTGAGGAAGTTGTCGTAAGACTTCAGCTATTTAAACTCACAAAGTATTTCCTTCCACATCCCTTTTTTATCGGCAAAATGCAGCTAAAATATCAAAAGTGTTTTAAATCAAAGTTTATTGAATACATTACTGAATGTAATAACTAGAGCTCTTGTTACACGTGAAGAAGTGTTTAAAAATAGCAGAACTTGCAGCTGTCTGAAAAACTACATGTTCAATAGCCTTAAGTCATAACTTCTCTCAACTTGAGGCTTGGAACGATGCTGTAAAATTTTTGCACGTGTGGTATCTGAAGGGAGAAGAATGATACAGACCTTTCGGGCTTTTACACCTCGGGATTTGCTTGCTAATATAAAGAAAGCTTACCGTGCCTTCAAGTTGGAAATTCTTCTGAAAATAGTGTGAAACCTATGCTTTTCTGCAGTGATTTGTAAAATATTACTGTCAAAAACACATTGACTGCATCAGTATAGAACTCTGAACCAATATGATTACGGAATTTGCATTAAGCAGCAAATAGGGTACGATAGCTACAGTGAAAAACCACAACTGTGTTATCTGAAAACACATGATCTCATCTGATTTGAGTTTTAAGAAGGAACAGGAAAATATCTAATTTTGCAGGATATCTAGAAGACTGATGAAGAGAAAAACCAGTTGAATGTGTATTTTCTGTACAATTGGCTCATTAACAGACTGCAGACACTGACTGACAGTCTGCGGACACGTAGCCCGCTTGTTCTGCAGGGTGAAAGGACGTCTCGGAACCAGTTTAAACTTGAGAGCAGTGTACCTGTATCCCAAAATCTTGCTCACCTAGCAAAGCAAGTATAATCCCTTAACGCAGCACTCCACCTGGACTGATGCATTCTGCTTCTCAGCAGGGATTCCTGCTCTTCCTCAGATGGATCCATCAAGGCATATCAAACAAAAAGATGTGGATGTAGTCTCCGAATGAAGAAGTCCTTCAAGCAGATATTGCTACATGTGTACATTGCAGAAGGGTACGGTGCAAGCTCTAATCCAAAGCATTCTCCACCAAGTGCTTCCATTGCAGGGCACCTGCCTAGGCAGAGGTTCAGCTTGCCAAGCACAGCTTTGCTTAGGCTCTTCTCAACAGTACAAATCAACCTGACAAAAGCGCCCTGTTAACATGGCTCTGCTGGTTCTAATACCCACATTGATTTGTTTAGCTCCATCACTATTATCTGTCACCGCAACAGACCTTAGGCACAAGCTTCAAGTGCTGGCTTACACCTCTTTAACATCACACACGAAAACCTCCCCTGAGTTACGCCCAGAACTACACTACCGCAACAAGTCAGTGGGAAGGGCTGGGCTCCCTCGAAGTCGTCATCTCCCTTGCCCCCGCACCACCCTGTCCTCGGCACCTCAAATTGACAGGGGTGCAACTGGAGACAGGCTGTGGTCCTGTGCTTTTCCCAGAGCTGCAACAAGGAATGCTGATGACGTTGCTGACAGCTTGCTGGGCCCTGACGGCTCTGCTTCAACTCAGCCACAGAACGTGTTCTTTAGTAGCATGGATAGCGTTTTGGTTGTTTTCCCTTTTTCCCAAACTCTACCTAGAGCCAGACCACTTGGACATCTCTCTTTTTTGTCTCCCAATGACAGAGACTGCTAGGAGAAAGCCGCTGGACTGTGCTGCAAATTGTGCCAGGTGTATCGCACACTAAGCTCTTGTTCTTTAGTAGAGATTACCGCATAGTAACTACCAATACAACCTCCAAGAAGATACACCACAACTGTAGTTATCTGATGTCCACTGCTCACATCAGCCTGAAACATTCAAATTTTTTTTTTGCATGTGCTCGTCTGGCTCCTCTTGGCTTCCCTCCTGAAGTTTCCATTCTGAAAGCCAGCGCCCGGTGTACAAGCAATCACCCTCTCAGGACATATGCTACTTTGTTCTGTTTTCGAGCAAGGAAGGAGGAGGTGGTAGAAAGAGCTAGTAAGCAAATTAAACTTAGAAATAAACACATTTAGTTAGTCTTAATTAAAATGCAGTAAACATTAGTACTAGTCTTTTAGTGGTGCTAAATTTATAAAAATTGCCATTTTTTTGACACAACGCTTAAAATATTCCACTTGCGCAATGCATTTAATAGCCACATAACATATAGAAATGTAAGATGCTATACAGACTCAGATTAGAGAAAGCCTAGCTCTTTTGTATTATTTCACTTGCCATATGTAACCAGATTATGCTGCTGTTATTTTAAGGACACAGATTTTGCTATGAAGGCTGTAAATGAGACATGCACGTAAAAGGCAAAATAAAAGATCGGGAGAAGTGACTTGGGTTTTGCAGAATAAAAGTTCAGCCTCGATACTGCATCAGCAGAGGGAAGGTAGGTGTGACACAACTAAGGATACATAGCTAACATTAAAGAAATGTAAATCCTTGATGAGTACGGTATTAATATGCTCTCAAATAGAAGTGGGAGGGGGGAAAAAGTCTTTAAAACATCCACTTGTATTTCTAACTTTCCTCACATTACACCAGGAGGCGTGACGGCAGAACGGTTAAGATGCCTCACCCTGCAACAAGAGGCAACGAGGCCAAGTACTGCTCTGGATTTTTGCCAAATGTCATTCTTCGTCAACTCCGTTGTAATTAGGAATCTGTCTCTTTGCATGAGGAAGCAGGACTTTCCTTTGCAAATCATTTCTTGCAGAAATTGAATTGCCTCAAACTTGTTCATGTACCATGTTACCTATGACCAGGAGAGGCTCCTGGTTTAACTAAGCTTTGGCTCATTAAAATGAAAAGGTTACAGCTGCTGTCTTAATACTAGAGAAAGAAATGAACTGCTATTTGGAGAAAGAATGGCACGAATGCAGCTTTGGCTGTTCAAAAAGTGACCCTGACCTCCGTGAGATGCTGGGACACTAAATGCAGGAAAGGAAACAAAGTCACCTAATTCTGGGGAATAGTGTTTAGCGCGTTATCTGATAGCTCGCGTGTTCTCTCCCTGTTAAGGCGATACTAAGTGGACACGACTTCTTGACGGGGTCTCTCGTCTGAAGCTCGCTTGTTCCCCCATCTCACTGCCCTTTCATAAAAGATTATCTGGGAAAGCAAAACTTACACCAATTAAGGCAAAGAAACTGCAAAACTGGACATTTAGAGGCTGCAGTAACTCTGAGTAGCTCGAACTGCAGGCGGCTCGTGACAACCAGAAGAAAGCAGGTTTTTAAACCACATCTAAGCTTTTCCTTGTAAAATCAGCATCTAGAGCCTTTCCCTTGAGATACTACCAATATATTTCATCTCTTCTAAACAACATTAAAAGGTAATAACAGATTAAGGCAAAGATGTGCTGCACTGAGAAACGGATCTAAGACAATTAGACTGTAGCAGAAACCTCCTCTGCCGTTTAACAATACAGAATGAAAACATTTTCATTTATTTTCACTTAAAAAGAAAGTCAGAGTCCTGTGACTGCATTGATAGGAACGATGTACACATACTTCTGGGCGTATTGCCTTGAACTAAGGAAAAAGGAGCTGGTTCTTTCAGATGGAGTGGCAGTGCACAGAAGTCTTCGGCTCTGACTCCCTTTGCTCTCGATAAAAGCTTGGAGCAATGAACTCTCAGGAGATTAGCGTACACACACACTAGCTCCAAAAACTTTAGGCAGCACACATGTTCCTTTGAGTCTTGTACATGTGTTGTGTATAATGTGGTCTTTTTGATACTAAAAAGTTGCTAAGTTGTTCTCAAGCTGGAAAGGGTTTTCCACTTAGATAAGGCCAATAGCTACTGCATAGAATAAGCACATGTGTAACACTGGAGTCTGAAAGCAGTGCGAGGCTTAGCCGTTTTACCAGCCACTGATAAGAATGATTCCATTTTACAAAAATCCTACCGTAAGTTATTTAACCCCACCATGCATCCTTCTGGTGGCACACACACCGCTGCCAGCGTCACCTTCCCACGTCGCACGCCATTCTTTCACAGCAGATTATAACCAGTTGTCCTTCTACCTGGCCATTTGCATCTTATTACTCTAAAAGTCCACACACCTCTTCTATACGTTGACTGCTAAAAATACCACACAGAAATTATCTATATTATGCACAGAAGCAGCTGTTACACACGTGGGAAAGGAAGAAAACTACTTCGATAACAGGAATCAACATTTCTGTCATTTCATTTGTCTCAGTTCGCAGCACCTGCGGATCACATACGGTTCTCTCCTTTGCAAACACCAGGATTTGATACCTGGATGGGCTCTCCTCACTGTCCTGCTCCAGAAAGAGCATATCCACCTTGCGTTTATTTATCATCATTCACACATGCAGGTCTAACCTCAAAAACACGCATGCACTGATGGATTTACCCTTGAAAAAAAAAAAAACAACGCTTGCTGCACGCGTTCAGTCAACGGGACCTGGCCTCAACTCAGCATCACTTCAATTACCGCTGAAACGCAGTCACCGCGGTGGGAGGATGCAGCGGCTATTCAGCGGCACAGAAGAACACTGAGCAGTTTCTCCTCCACGAATTTGAAACTGCTCGGGGCATTTAGGTTGGCAGAACTCTATAACCCAGCTGGAACCACGCCAGCAGGGTTAACATGCTGCTCATGAAAAGTGAGCCACCGAGGCTTTAATCACCACAAGTGGCAAGGACTTAATTTTTCATCTCATTTGAAATATGCCAGTCTCAACAGCAGACCAAGCTCCTTATAAAATGCCATCTACTAATCAACACTATTTCCTGCTTCACTGGATCGCCTTGGACGTCTCCTGTTACGAGGACTGTGGCAACCCTGCTTGGCTTAGCCTGTGACCTAGGAAAATCATAGCCCGCTACGGCAGGGCACAGGACAGATGTCCTGCACGCCGGATGGACGGACCACAGATAAAAATATTGCAAAATTCAAGCTCAAATTTCTTCCAAGATTCTTCACTTCCCACTCCAGTGGAAGCATTTTGTCTTTGACCAGGCAGCAGGGCTAGTTTCTAAGACACCAGCTTTCCACTGGCATCCCATCTTTCCATTTATCCCATTTATAAAATTGAGGTTTTGAGGCAATTCAGTGTTTAAGCCTGAATCACCTTAAGTTTTAAAGAGATACTATGCATAAGCTGTACTCCGTGAAAATCACCTCATCTGAGAGAACGTTGTTACCTGCAACATAAGCATTGAGATACTTACCACTTTTTAATTCACATAAAATTTACTGTCCCCAAGAGTCCTACAAAAATACTGAACTGTGTCAATATATGCAATATTGTGATAATCCCTTCATAATCTGCAGTCTGTAAGTGTAACTGAACTATACAGCCACACCATAACAATAAAATTCCACCTTGATTTTTCAGCTCATCACAACCAATGTGATTTTATATCATGTTTTTAAGGACTCTGGGAAAGAAAGTTAAGGTATCATGCTAAAGGAGGATAAACGGATGGTTAAATCTTACCAAAATCTAAATGGATTTTCACTTCTAATTCTAAAGCTTCTTAAAAAAATCATTCCAACTCAAGTTCCCTGGACAAGGACAGGCGATTTTAACTGTTGTTTTTATCTTAAAAAAAAAAAGGAATATATGTGTCTGTTTTGATCACGTTGCAAATGAATATTTTGATCGCTTTGCTTGTAGAATATTTTATACACACACGCCCCCCCATAAGGTAATGGAATTACAATAAACCTTGCTGATCTGAACATGTAAAAGCCAGGAAATTAAAACTGTTGCACATAATAATGGTAAAAATCCATCGATTCTCTTCAAAATAGCAAAAGGAACTAGTTATCTCTGAGAGGTTACAGATGAGCTATCACCTTCAGCAATATTGTGATTTAAAATATCCAGAACAGAAATAAAACCTCTCTAATGGACGTGTTAAAAGTTTCTCATGCAAAACCAAACGCACCCTTGTTTCATATTTAATTTGCAATAGGATACTCGGCAGCTGAGCTGTGAGAGCTTTTCTGGCTGGTGACTGCCTGCCTGCTGAGACGGGCTCCACGCGTAGGTAGCACACGATTGAAGACCAAATCCTCAGAGCTGCACCTCAGCTCCCTTTAAAGTCAATCTGAACACACTGGACTCGAGAGGAAATGAAAAGTGAGTTTCTCTCCCTTCCTATGGCACCGGGACTTCCTGAGTTTTAGCAATTGGTCAAGAACTATTATTTCCTCCATGCTATTCCCAATTGTGACTGTCAGACGTAATTACCGTTGTCCGCACACAAGTGCAACGCATTTGCTTAATGGCACAAAAGTCCCACACGCACAGAAACCTGGAGAAATGCGGAGAAACTCGAAGGTTCAACTATGCTGTACCTGAACGAACATGCTGCTCTAAACATTTAGAAATGCAAAGTTCATTTGCTGAGATGAATATCCACAAAAATCTATGCAAGATAAGGGGTATTAAAATTATTCACTCTCCAATTCAGGATGGATTATTTGGCCAATCTGTTAAGCCGTACCTCTCAGACGCACAGAATCAGTACCATCCTCCTCCCCTCAGGGAAGAGAGCTCATAACGTTTGAAGAAAAGTATGCTTCATCCCAACCGTAAGAATACACATGAAACGCAGAGTCTTCCTTTAACCCAACTCTTTGGAATGGGAAAGCAGCAGACATCAACAGTGCGAATGCAGAGGGCAAACAAGTTCACCAAAGAAAATAAATTAAGCAGAATGCTACAGATTGTACAGTGGCCAGAATAAAGGCCATCTAAGTTCTTATTGGACTGTTTCAAACACATATGCAGAGTTGAACTTCAATTTATCTCTCCATATAAAATACTACCTCTGGCAGCGTAGCGTCATCGCTTATAACCATTATTGAAACATTAATCTCAAACCAAGGCAGAGAAATGTGTGACTTACTGTGTTACCACCTGAAGACTATATGTTTTCCAGCCTTGGGCTAAATACAAGCCAGATCCAGCCCTGCTCAAGTTTGACATTGCTTCTCAAAAACACAGGTATGCTGTGGCAGCTTTTGCTTAACCAATCCAAACAATATACATTTATACACAACATGCAAACAGAATTACATTTTACCTAGTCACGCAATACACAGCTGTTCAAAGAAACGAAATCCAAGCTAAAGAAATACATAAAAATACTGTCAAGGCATCAGAAAGCCATTAATGTTTCTAATGAGTGCAATTACAAAAAAGAAAGATTCCTAAAAACCACTCCACTACAGATGAACTTTAATGATCCAAGTGCCTTGCTAAATGAACCAGGGTCATGTCTCCAAATGTCTTCTAATTTGAACTCTCCTTGTTACCCATCCAAATTTACATTTCTCAAGCTCTCTTCAAGACTTAAGTGGAACTGCCCACACACAAAAATGAGTTATCCCTTCCTAAGGACTTACCCACTCACTAATATTCCCTCTAGCTGAGAGCTGGAGAAAACAGGAACGTGTACTCAAAGGTGACGACTGGAGGAAGGTGCCGAAGTTAAGAGCTGCACTGTAAAGTTACAGTGCTCATCCGTGTGTGGCAAAAGACAAATAATTCAAATGAGCTCTCTTAGTCATAATTTTAAAAATTAGAAGGCAGAGTTCCTTGGTCTTAACCTGGACTCTATCACATGCTTGTCGGCAGAAGTTTGTAATGAGTCATTCACCTGATTAACGCAAGAGAGATATGGGTCCCGTAATTCACTAGTGATCCTTGTCTAGACAACGGCTCGTTCTGATGCTAAGATCAAGGTTAAGCACAGCTATGCTTGAAAACATGCATGTGAACACCGTGCAGTGTCTATTCCTGAATAGCTCCAAGCATGGATATTCTTCACAGGAGGAAAGAAATGTTTCAGACACTTCAAAAGTGTTTAACTGAAAAAAGTTACTCCGCAAGTAGCTCTTCTCTGGTCAGCAGCGTTATTCAGAACAAATACCTGGAGTGACAACTCCGGAACTCCAGGCACGGACCTTTCCCCGTGCCCATGCATATGCCACAGCTGTTAATCTGCAGCAGGAGGACGACGGCACTGCTGGAGAAACTTAAGTCCGTATGTCTCAAAATCAGATATACATGTGAGGTCTCAACCAACATCACCTACTTCCATGTCCTTCCCAAACGATTCTCTCAAATACAGTACAAAATAAAGGCTTGCTTGGGTTACAAGCCAATTTTCAGAATGTTTGGCAGGGGGTGTAACAATCAAATTTGTGGTTTTGCTCCCAGTAGCTAAAAACATTTTTATTTGCTATTTAAATGCCAGGAATTGTTAGCAATCACTAACATTTTCATGAAGTTAAAGCGTCCTTAGCTGCAAAAGTCAAAGAGAAAAAAATAAAAGCATTTGATGAGAAGAAAAATAGGAAAGGCTCCTGCATGAAGCAAAAGCACTGAAAAATAATAAAGTTAAAAGTCAGCCTTTGAAACATGCCAGTTGCGATTCTCTTTTAACCTGCTTGAGGTGGTGGTTGGACTTTCTATTTGCCACCCCTTCCCCTAGAGTCACCAAAAATACTCAGGGCAATAAGGGAAAGTCTGAAACGCTTGAGAACAGTAACACGCAGCTATCAGGCGATAACCTAATTTGAAACTTATGCTTTCAAAGGCACAAAGGTGTCTGATGATCGAGATGAAATAAAATCCTCAAGTATAGTAGCAGTAGACAGTGCAGGAAGCAACACAGGCACTAAACAAAGTCATACATTGTCAGAAAAGGGAAAAAACTGATCTGACATGACAAGGCAAGACAAGTGACAAAAGTTTTGCTGAGAAAGGATCAGTAGGAAATTAAAATCATGACAGCATTTCTGTTCTAAATACACAAGACAATAGAATCCTTTTATCATAAAGTCCCGTTTTCTCCTCTGGTTTTATTGTAGCCAAAATTGCAATTTGCACATCACAATGTAGTGGAAGAATTCATGACTTTCATTCCGATTCAATGTAAATAATTTCCTGCAAAAGGCTGACTTTTATGAGTCAACTTCATTGCGCAGTTTTTATTTTGAATCCTTAAGAATCACTAACAACTTGTAAGTTATCTAAACAGGTCTGAAAAACAGAAAAATCTTTGTGGGAAGGTTTTAAAAGGATGATATCCCCTTGAAGAAAAGTCGCATTAACTTCATTTCATTTGCTATATGCTGCGAATAAAACTACATAGCTAAAGAAGCTAATGAAATACATTTTCACAATGCTGAATTTTTAGTCAGTATTGCTAACTCCTACTTATTACTTTTTTTAGAAAAATGGAGTCTGTATCTTTATAAAATGTATTTTCTGATTTGCTTATTCAGGTACAGCCAGGTTCCAGCTGGTTTCTTTGTTTGGAAGGAGGCAACACATAAAAGACCCCAACGAACAAAAAAAAAAATTAAAATCCATCACAAGCTCTCTCCCCAAACCAATGCAAACACTGTTAATCCATTTTCTCCATTCCCCACTTCCAGTTGCCACTATACTTCTTAGAAAAATAGCAGGAGGTTTTGGTTCGGGTTTTTTTCCCCCCAAAGACATGAATGGTAGGAAAACTTAGGTACCAGTCTCCTACAGAATATAAAATCGTGCATGTCTCTGTCTCCATAGTCTACGGATCCCAGCTATGTGATTCGGTTTCTGCCACAGATAAAGTTTTACTATGGCACTCATTACATTGATTTTTTTTTTTTTCCCCCTCCAAGTGCTGCAAATTAAATGAAGCTCTCTGGTGAAAGTCTATTTAGCTTCACATTTTAAGCTTTTCTTTAAAAAAACCCCTTCCTCATTAAATCCTTTCTTGCAGTATTTCCCTGGAAATTATGCTTTCGATTATGATACAACTTCTTAAGAAAAGGTAAAGATACAGTTGTCTTCCCAATTACAGCTTTATCAGCATGCCTTCTATAAAAGAGTTATTTTTCTGTCTAATGGCAAGATTTAAACCAGGCACATTTTCTGTACACTTTTTTTTGTTCCTGTCTCATATTTTCCTTTTTCTTTGAAACCTGCCTCTCCTATTGGCTCTTTCCCAATGCCTTTCTTCTGTCTGCATCTCAAGCTTGGCTGCCTTTCCCATTTTGTTTGTCTCTCCTGTTGCTTCTTCCTTGCTAGGCTGATGCATATGTGAAGATTCCTTTGCACAAAAGCAATCAGCGTCTAACACTCAGCATACTGCACGGACGGCAAAGGATGCTTGCAAATACTCAGCACCCAGGCACGGTTAGCAGCCAGAAGCAAAGCGTTCACAGCCTGGCAGGGGTTTAACTCTTCAAACTGGTTGACTACACAGTACCTGTTTGTTGATGGGTGGCGGTTTCCTAAACCAAGTAAACTGGAAAATCTCTGTTGAAAATATCATTGCTGCTTTTAAAACATGGGTGCAGCTGTTAGAAGGAAGAGTTAGGCAGTGGGGTTAAACCAGATCTGGGGAAAGGCTTACAAACGACAGCGAGGACTGCGCTATCAAAATAGCAAAGTCGATACGCTGGTATCCTTTTTAAAGCCCATCACGCGCTAATTTAGAAAGAGGTATTGGCTTTGTTTAACCCTTAAGGAAACCAGAG
This sequence comes from Steatornis caripensis, assembly GCA_013398225.1. Classification (NCBI taxonomy): domain Eukaryota; kingdom Metazoa; phylum Chordata; class Aves; order Caprimulgiformes; family Steatornithidae; genus Steatornis; species Steatornis caripensis. The sequence goes on along the minus strand of VZSC01001707.1, from coordinate 13,912 downwards.
ATTGAAATGATGCTGGTGTGAGATCCAAGACTTGCTACATTCAGTTCTGGACCAGAGCCAAAGAAAGCACTGCTAGACTGAGGGGCCAGTGACGGTTTTAAAATCTGATACATCTAGCCACTGGAGCTAGACACTAATGCTTTATACCACCGTGATGCTTAATGCTTTATACAATTACAGTTCTAGCACCGGTAGGCCCTAGATATCAGATGCAAAAATCATGTTATTTTGATTAGCACCTTGCTTCCCCCCCCCCCCGCCCCCAATTCTCATCAATTCAAATGTGATTTTTAGCAACTAACACTGTATGAAAAAAATGGAGATGTTCTGAGATGCTGCATAATTTGACAGCTGGGTTTCCACGCTTCCAGGTGGCTGCAAGCATCAGGTTTTGATGAGTAACAGGTCCTAACACCACATCAACAGTAAAGACAGGAAAAGGCAGGACTGTAAGAAGATCAACAATTTTATGCTTTGATCTGCCAGGGAAATAAAATACTCTGACAGAAAAGGCTACAAATAAATACGAATTTGTACACTGTGCCAAGAACTGGTCCTGACTCAATGATCAGACATATATTGCCAGTGCATGAACACACATTATCAGGAATGAAAGACCACAAAACATAATTCCTGGTAAAAATGACATTCGTTCCCAGATCATCTTTAAGGCAAAGGAGCTGAACCTTTGTGAAGCGGGACTGAAGTGGTATGAAGCAGAAGACAGTAAAACATGAAGCAACAACGGAGGAGGAGGTTTTGCTCCCTAAAAGCTACACCTCTCCCCACAAAAATTCTCAGGTACCGGGAAGAGACTCTCACGTCTTTTCCCTCACATCCTTCTGACATACCCCAGCACAATTACAGTGCAAGAGAGGAATGAGTGTCTAATGCAAATATAATATAATATAACATAAATAAATTAATTAATATAAATATGAAAGTATTACATTCACAAAAGGGATGTGTTTTCTTCAGTCTTCCAGTCAGACAAAGAGGGATGGACTACCTGTGACTTCAAAACGTCAGAAGAAGAAAGCAGTTGACAAAGTGGGTATTTTTGCTTCTTTTTTTTTAAAAAATCATTATTATTATTATTTAAAATGAGACAATAACAAGATGCAGCAATCACAGGTAGAAATTCATTCCAGGAAGCTTAAAAATAAGGTTACCATGGCACATGTAGGATTCACACTTCACTTTTTTTTCTTTTAATTATGGAGAATGACACATGTTCTTGAAGCATCAGGACCCAGGGCTCTCAACATTATCACAAAATGTAATAGTGATTATTATTAGCTGTGGAAAACTATCTGGGCTTTCTCAACTGGCCTAGTTTCAGCACAGTACTGTTTTGCTTCAAATGCAATCAACAAATTCTATGAAGTCAATGTATTATTGCAAAATGTATGTTCTTTTACATTAAAGCACAAGAAATAAAGCATGACCATCATGTTTTGCAACTAATTTACTTTTTTCTCCTTTTTTAATCTGTCTTACGAGTTTACCATGACATCTTAGTGACAACAGCGCTAAAATAACTCAAAAAACAAAAAGGAGCCTAATTAAAAATAGGCAGACAGTGAACATCATGATACATTGGCATAAAATTATCCCTTCAGTGTCCTTTGTAAAATCACTGCTAAAAACCCAACATTTGCCATGGCAATACTGAGTCAGATTGTTTTATAAAATCTATAATTATATATGCAGATCCTCACAGTGCGAGCGTTTGGTTAGTGCACGTTACTGAAATGAGGCACTCCATATTTAAGGCAAGAAAACATTCTTCGCTTTCTCAGAACAAAACTTGTATCACTGAACTGAACCCTCCAAGCGACACAAACTACAGATGCTGAAAAAAAAAAAGAAAATCTATCTGCCTTCCTCCCTTTCTCCCACAACTTCAGAAATCATTCAGAGAGGTGTTTCAGCATTTCTTACTATTGAGTACACATGAAGGAAACGGCTCCTCTCAGGCTGGACAGGACTTTTTGCTCTTATCGAGTCTTTGGCAACGATACCCAAGACATTGCACAAGCCGCTGGGTAGACTGTACACTCTGAACACACCACCACCAGTTCTAAAGTGTGAGTAAGAAGTTAGTTACACACACACGGAACTAGCAGACGGTTTAGAAGGAGGTTAGCAACACCTACTGGTCATGGTGCATACCAAACGCTGTTTCAGTTTTTAAATTAACAATAAAAAAGAGCTTTTTCTTACTAAAGCACCCAGCTAAAATTACCTATGAAGTCAGTTTGTCATCGAGATAATACTTCTAATTAGATTAACTGATAAAATTAAAAGATATTACGTCTCCCAATAAACCTTGTTCCGCTCACGCTACATGATGGCTAAAATCTATCAGCACTTGTAATTTCTGAATCATATCAGTAAATAAATATTTACAACATGAGCTGAGCTCTCAGCTTCGATATAAAATGGGACATAACAAGTCTTTCTGACAGTTCCGTTAAGTGACTGAAAGATTAACATTATACATCGTAACATGCATGAAGCCTTCCTTCATTACTAATTAACTTTATTGCCTACTCAAAGTAAGTCAAATATTATGAACCGCAGTTTTAGCAGTAGCATGGGTTTTTTCTCTACTCTATAAAGATCTGCAAATTTTTCAAACAGATCTGCAGTTCTTCAGTATTTTTACAATGCATCCCTTTAATCTGCAAAAGTAAGTTCTTCTTTCAAATTTTTCTTCAAGTAAAATACAACAAAACACATACAACGGAATTTCTTGATCCACCTCACCCCTTCCAAAAAAACCCATAGAGCACAAAATTACCAACAGCATTTTCAGAAAACACTTAATTCAAAACTAAAATGTCCTCAACTGGAAGTATTTTAAATCAACTATAACAAACCTGCATTCAGCAGCTGTATTTAATGCTTGCTTTAAATTTCCCTTAAAAAAAATATTGTAGTCATTTTTTGAAGTTGTGTCTGTAAGTCCTCTGATAGACTAGCCTTAGGCATTAGAAGTTTTCCTGGTTCTCATCCAACTTTGGAAATAATATCTTCTTGCTTCGGGTGTTAAAAGGATTCATACATTATTTATAAGGATTGCTAAAATCTAACTCCTGGATCTAACTTGCAAGAGAAAGAGTATAAAAAGTTACATAAAAAAAAGCGCACAACTGTCCCCATTTCAATTTTTAGCCTTTCTATGTCATGTATCGCCAGACTGAGTCTGTAATACTGTCATCTCTCACTCCCCATGTTCAGATATTCGTCTACAGCCGCTTTGAGCCTTGTTGGATTTGAGCTTTCTTGCATATTTTTAAAGTATGATTTTCCAAGTAAAAAAAAAAAAAAGGCAGCAAAGCTGCCGGGCAACTTGTTACACTTCACAGATGGATTTCTCTGACAGAATGGTGTTTGTTTACCTCCTGAAAAATCAGGCTAAAGTGTTTCAAGAAAGTAGCCAGAACAGGGCAGCTAAAATCCCTATTCACTTCTCAACAAAATCTTCCCCTATACTTTTCTCTTTTTAATGTTGCCTACATATATGATATTTACATTCTGTTTGTCTCTTCCCAGTTTAAGAGAGTTCATTGTTAAGATTTTAAAAACAACCCTTTTAATAAACTTCACAAGGGGGAGATTTTCTTACCAATCCAATAAAATATTTCTGTAGTTTCACTGAAACCCAGCAGTTTCACTTCCTGGGTTATATTAAGGTAAGAGACATTAAAATGCTATTGATCTATAAAAGAACTATTTATTCTATGCAATTAAAGAAAACAGAAAAGTCAGGTCTACAGAGCTTCAAAAACAATCAGCATGAGTAAGTCCTCACATTCTAACTGGAAATAGCATATTTTTTCTGCTGCACAGACTAAGATCATCGCATCTGGCAGTCGTTTCCACTTCAGATACCTGTTCCCGACTATAATTTTGCTTGGTCCAACTGGAGCACATAGTAAGTGCATCTACCCAGCTGAACTAGATGTATGAAAGACTGAACGTACTTACTAAAGCTCACTACAGCTGCCCTATGCACCATTTGTACCAGCACAGCAATGGATTTTGTTCAGCCAATAAGGCGATGTTGTTTACGTTCGTCTTAACACTGGGCAGAATTTTTACACGTATTTCAATGCTCAGACTTCGAGACCTTAGCTCTTAAGAAAGAACAATATGCATAATAGAACATGATAACCATTCTGTCCCCATGGAAATTCTAAATTAAATAAATATCTTGTGAGAATTGCACCTATTCATTACACTCTTATGGAAAACAAAGTTCTTCTGTCCTGGGTTTTTCGTACCCAGGCCATAAGCTTATAAAATTTTACTTCCCCACAAAACATAGTTGTGTGATGTTCACTATTCCAAGGGAAAGTTTCACTAGCTTGCATTTCTTAAAGGTTTATCTTATTAGCAATCAAGTCTCATGTAGCTGANTGCCCTATGCACCATTTGTACCAGCACAGCAATGGATTTTGTTCAGCCAATAAGGCGATGTTGTTTACGTTCGTCTTAACACTGGGCAGAATTTTTACACGTATTTCAATGCTCAGACTTCGAGACCTTAGCTCTTAAGAAAGAACAATATGCATAATAGAACATGATAACCATTCTGTCCCCATGGAAATTCTAAATTAAATAAATATCTTGTGAGAATTGCACCTATTCATTACACTATTATGGAAAACAAAGTTCTTCTGTCCTGGGTTTTTCGTACCCAGGCCATAAGCTTATAAAATTTTATTTCCCCACAAAACATAGTTGTGTGATGTTCACTATTCCAAGGGAAAGTTTCACTAGCTTGCATTTCTTAAAGGTTTATCTTATTAGCGATCAAGTCTCATGTAGCTGAAAAATAGAAGAAATTATTTTGCTTCTTCACTGTCAATATTCTCAGGCTAACTGCAGCTCGTAGCATTTGTGTAGTTGGTTTCACTGTTACAGTGATCCTCAGCCCCTGCCTCTGTGGAACTTACGCACAAGAAAGGGAAGCAGAGCAGNTATCTTATTAGCGATCAAGTCTCATGTAGCTGAAAAATAGAAGAAATTATTTTGCTTCTTCACTGTCAATATTCTCAGGCTAACTGCAGCTCGTAGCATTTGTGTAGTTGGTTTCACTGTTACAGTGATCCTCAGCCCCTGCCTCTGTGGAACTTACGCAGAAGAAACGGAAGCAGAGCAGTCAGATCAGTGATGATGAAACCCTAATCAACATTAGCAAACAGCACTAAAAGCAAGCACTGTGCCTCCAAATGACTCTTACTTCCTTATTTTAAATTTTTGTTTTAATTGGTAGAGGGTTTTATCTTTGGTTGTTTGCGGGTTTTTTTGTTAAATTTGTACAAAAGGAAGAAAAAACAGCTGCCAGGACCTTGGAACACCATGCCAGTCTCGTCAGCCTTCCTTCTTTTACCTTTACCAAATTACCTAAGCTCTTGCAATATATGTAAGAGGGAGCCTAACACATAAAAGGTAATGTAAAGCATTCATTTCTGTTGTCATCCAAAAACTTTAAATGTAAATGCATTACAGCAACGAGTATTAACGTGGTGTATTTTGACCAGTTGATCTTGGAGGAAAGTAAAGGAGCGGAAAATAAACTTGCCACAACACTGCTACCTGTTTTGAAACCATGCTTGTGTAACACCCAGCAGGTCCTTTCTGAGCAACTGCAATAGGGCAACACAACTCAGACTGCTCAAGGATGCAAACAAATACGCAAATGCACAGGGACCAAAACTTAAACCAAAGGATTAATCTCGCACCTTCTTGAGAGGAGACAATAGGTGGCATATAGTCAGGGATGTACTCCTTCCTTTCTTCTGCATCTTTACTTCCCGGCTGGGGAAACTGCAGGACATTGTTCTTGCTGACGGGAAACGAAGGGATTTGATGTGCGAAAGTGACAGGTTCAATATTGTGTATATAATCTTCTAGCTCGTGCAGGTTAACCCCCATAAGCTTGAAGGCATCACCTACATCATCCAAAATTGGATCTGTGCGGCCATCTGTAACAAAAAACAAACAACAAAAGAACAACATTTTTGCAAAAATCAAGCTTAAAAAAAATGACCTGTAGATCTATGCTTCAAGATTACAACCAGCCACGGCTCACCACCAGTGACGGAGATTGCTGTCTGTTGGGCTATACAACATTTCAGGCTAAGAACATGCTCTCATTTAAAAGTGTTTTGTTTCCATCCATATCACTTTGTTTCAGTTCATACCATTACAGAACTGCATGTCAAGAAGGAAATCAAGCAAAACCGAGGGAGTAGCAACAGGCAGCTTTACCTGGCAACAGTCGATTAACACCGTGCAACACCACTTAAAATAGTTTTCAATTTCATAATGTAAATTCAAACGAATGAAACAAGCCCTTAATATGCAGAAAGTGCCTCTTTACCAGTATGTAACAGACTACATGTTATTTTTCAACCCAGAAAATGAACAACTTTGTTTTGTTGAACCGACTGTAGTTTACGAGTAGCAAAAAAAGAAGGTATCTCGTGTATCTCTTGATAACAAAATACTTCACATAGTATCTTCCCACCAGATGAAATCTACGGGCTTCATAAACTATGAGTCACTTTACCTACCGGTTAGATATACCTCCCAGATGAAACACAGGAATATTAAGTAGTGGTCTGATGAGGAGAGAATATTTCATACTAAACTTCAGGGGTTGATTTTCTGGGGTGCAACTTAAGTTTGACTCTACAGCAAAAATCTTCTTTTCTTTATGAAAAGCATAGTGAAACCTTACTGGCCAAGCAGTCAGGATCTTCATTTAATAGGACCTTCAAGAAAACAGTCCAAGAGACAATGCAGTTTGTTCCAACACATGTAAATTGGCTCAAAGATTTAAACTACACACTGCAGAAGTCCTCGAAGTGCCTCTGTTTCCCTGACCTGACACAGGGCAATCCCTCTGGAGGCCACTGCTGGGAGAACTGGGCACCTGGCTTTGGTAGCCAAGGCATCACTTTGAGTCTCATCCTAACATTTTGTAATAACAATAACACACACAAAAAAAGATGCCTTAAACACCAAACATGCTGGGGTTTTCTAAAATTCAATAAAATTATATCGAATTATTAAAATTCTGTATAGTTGGCTTATGAAAATATTACATCCCTACATGATGATAAGCTGCGACTTACTTTAAAAAGTAATTATGGAAAACCAGTCCGTGCTTATTGAAGGAACACAATCGCTATTGTGAAGCCCCAGCTTCGGAGAACGGGGGGATGCTCTTTTGTTTGTCCTTTAACCTAATCTCTTCTTGGTTTATCTTGAACCTGAAGCAGTCGAGCAGGCTGGTTCTCACATCACTGGCTGAATTCAAACCCCCAGTCAACTTATGCCTGCAGGTACATTTAGAAAATAAGAATTTTGTTCTAGAATTTCTCTTCTTAGTCTTGCAATGAAGATAAGGGTAATACTCAGATTATAGTTTTGATTCTGAGCTCTGTAACACTGGCCTCTTGTGTGACTCTGGGCAAGTCGCTTGTGTTTTAATTCTCTCCACAGCTAAAAGGGAGATCAGACCAAGTTATCGCCTCTTTTGTCCGTCTGTATTTAGAACGTGAACTCTGTACGACAAGAACCATCTCGGATTTTGTGTTTGTATAATACCCAGTACAAGTGCAATACTAGTTTGCCCTGCAGACTCTAGTGACAGAGAAACGTGGAGATTTAGATGAACTTAATTAAAGGAGGATATCACCACTCTGGAGCAGTTATGAGATCCCTACAGTTATTAGGCAGATGGAAGAGTGTTTTATCCTCAAAAAATTAAATTTAGATAATTGACACAGCTAAGAAATTTTGCGTTGTCACTTTTAGCTGCTCTTCAGGCTATGAAGATACCTCTGAACTTACTGCACCATTTTTTAAGGTGTTAAGACTTAACAGGTACAAGTTGGACGGCCAGTTAAAAAGAAAAACTTGGGGAAAACTTTTCAACGAGCCCAGAAGTAGAGCATATTTATTCCCCAGATGCTCCTGAAATCACTAGCTGTACTGTTTGTAGGATGGGGGGGTGTAATGGTGAGCCTCACAGCACTCATTCCCAGGTGGGCACTGCCTAGACCTGGAAAGCGTACCAAGAGGCACGGACATACACTGTGCTTGCATTCAGTTTTCCTTGGAAGAAAATACAAGTGCACAGGCAGGGAAAATGCTGCAATAGGTTTAACAGCTGGACAACCTGGAGCGCAGGAGTGCAAGATGCACCACAACACCGACCCCATTACTGGGGCTCCGCGAAGGTGTTTCGAGTACCTTGATCAGTGTGTGCCTCTTGACACCAGCACCATCACGTGCTCAAGGTGAAAGTTTAGTCCAGTTTATCACTGCAATAGGAAAAGGTCTTCTAGATCTGCACGTGATCTTTTTAACCTCAAAAAAAGTGTACTGACATGATTAGCAAGTGATAAATGCTGAAAAAGACTTCTTCCTACAAAGGCTTATTAAGAACACGTGGCAGAGAAGCAATTACTAAGTGTAACTGAAGCATGGAACTATTTAAGCAATCAAATAAAAAAAAACCCAATTATGTGTGTTAGAAAGCAGGTTCAAACAGTGACAAAAAAAAAAAAAAAGATTCCCATATCCAAATCCCAGCATGCTCCCATATCTTTGACATTTGCCTCCAAAGAGACAATGCCAAGTCATCAGATTGATTAAAAGCTAAAAAAATTTTTAAACCTGCAACTGTCACAGGGATGAAAGGACTTCTTTTCAAGGCAGAGCATCCTCAGTGGTAAAAGTGTACAAAAAAAGTTTCAGGTTTGTATTCACATCTGTATTTAAATCAAAAACCTTATCAATTGGAAATACACACAGCACAAAAACGCATTAAATGTAATTTCAGGTGATTCCTCAGATAAAGGCTTGTGCCTTTATACTTTTATTTGAACAGTTTAGCATTCCTCTTCTCTCTCTGGTTTAATAAAAATTCACTAAAATAGCAGAAGCCAGACACATGAAAGAGAATGCTGACAAACACGTAACACACTCTCTCCTGGTCTTTCATTTAGTCTTAGGCTTTTATCTCTAAGTAAATGATGCCAAAAAAAAAAAAGTTTAATCTGTGCATACCGAACTTGTCTCAATATTCTTCAGATATTTGTGCATCCTCAGTTTAAAAATTCAGATGCTAAAGCCTCCCAGTGAAATAATTAATCCAACGTCACACAGCAAGTCGGTGCCAGATCACAACCAGCTTTGCAGCTTTTGGTTTCGAGCCTCTCGCTGTTCCCTATATCATGACACTTCAAATAATATCTGTTGTCCAGGACTGGGAAGAGATGGAAGGAGGTGGGAACAGTTCATCCAGCAAGTTACAACTCCCCTCTTCACCCCGAGAACAGTGAACTAAAATATCGTTCTCATGAGCTTTTAAGCCGTACTATCTCCCTGAATGGGAACTGTGCTCTGAAACTGATACAGCTGCAGCAAACAGCAGACCTAAATTAAGACCATTCGGTCCCAAAACAGCTCACCAGAAACCTGTGGGAATGGCCATGCAGTTGCAATATACTCTTAGCTTCCCTATGCATGAGAACAAACACCGGGTGAGGAGGAATCTGCACACAGAAATGGATCCTCAAAAAAGCACAGCACTGAAACGACGGGCAAACAGAATCCATGCAGAGCTGAGTATTTGAGTGGAAAGTTATCCAGCCCTCAACCCCGCTGCTCAGCGTCACCTGCAGATAAACCTAGCTGTCCACAAGGAAAACCGAATCAAACAGAACAGGGGTGGTGCACTAACTCGCCTTCAAGCAATAAAAGCTCACTTTCAGTTTGTGAGGAAATTTTAGAAGCTACTAAAGCCTCCTTATTTTTGCTTAAGTCAGAAGAATTCCTCCTGCAAGCAAGCTGACCAATGCTCATGCTGTCCAAAGAAACTGTGAGGGGGTGGGTGGCGCTCAGGGAAAAATAATCTTACTTTCCTTAAATTCAGTCTCAAGAAAAGCTGATTTACTTTTCTCAGACTCACCCCCATCACCTCCTCCTTCCTGGCCCAAAGTTTGTATGAATCAGTGAAAATTAAACAAGTGAGTCAGTGTAGAACAGAAAAGCTTTTAGTTTCATGCTGGGTTTTTTAAAAGGAGCAACTGCAGCTCTGCAATAAATACATTGAGAAAAATCAATGAGTCACTACTCACGCAACATGAACAATCTATTATAAATAGCTCGGCATTCACCTTCGTGTCTGCTATAAAAGAGACTTATAAAAAAATTGATTTTAACCAGCAAATAATCAGGTATACCTCCTCAGTATTTTTATTACAGGCTGTATGGCAGATTCTTTGGGCTCCAGCACGTCACACAACCCTGTCACGCATTAAATACCCATGTATCTACACTGAATAGTTATTCCAGGGTAACTCTTTCAAGCAGACAACACGTCGCTTCTATGCAGCATCCCCAAGAACAGTAAGAAGCATATACAGCAGATTATTTAATAAGTATATATGCCTTACTTGAGTGCACTTCAGTCAGGGAAAAGGGTTCTATTAATGTAGTTTCCAGGCAGGCAATAGCATCTTCTTGCTATTGCTGCTCAGAGTCTGCTCCTTTTCCCCAGTAACCTCATAAATGTCAAGCAAAAACTCAAGTTGTCCTTCTTTATTGGTAGCCACTAAGAAGTTAATTAGCCTTAAAACATCAACATTTAAGGTTACTGGGACATAAAGAGGTACATTTCTTATAACAAATGTTATGGGCCCCAGATAGATACTCATTACAACAGTTATTCAGCATCAGTACAGGGAATCAGCTCATTTAAACTGACCATCAAGATTTAACACTTTGATAGAGTTTATCATTATATACCGACAAGAGTAAAGGAACTGCAAAAAAAAAGGAACAAAAGTGAAAAAACGTACGAGGTAAATTTGACATTTAATTAGACAGAAATAAGAATTTGGTTGATGCCAGGTCAATTCTCTCCACTGTGGTAATTCCCAAATTCCCAAAACATTGGTCTGTTGTTCGCATTCTCCAAAGAGGAGATCTGCTATAATGAAGTCAAGTTTTCCTTTATGGAAGATTGTGCAGTGACACTGGAGCAGATTTTGAGTCGGCTCTATCTTGGCAAAACTTCTTGCAAGATCTACCTTTTTCCTTCCAGTTACAACGTTGTGCTCACCAGATCAGAACTTGCCTTTTTAACATAAATGCAGTTACACTATTAATACCAATTTTAATATATTTAATGTTATATTTAATATGATATATATGCATATATAATCAGTTTTAGGTAGTCCTACGAGGCGCAGGGAGTTGGACTCTGTGATCCTTATGGGCCCCTTCCAACTTTAGATATTCTTTGATTCTATGTTGACATAAAAATAATCTTCAAAAAAGTAGTCATGCACTATGAAACTAAAGAGTGACTTTTAAACTTTATTTCCTCACAGTAAGCAAATTTCAGCAGAAAAAAAATCCAAAAATCACACCTTATCCAAGCATATGGTCAACACTGAAAATTCAAGAAGAGTACTGAAAAACCCACTTCTAGATCCAACACACCTCAAATTTAATTATCTAATTTATTACACTTCTAGTTTTAGCAGCAGATAAACCAAATTTGTCCTGTTGATAAAAACCGGAGTAAAATTAATTCAATTATGCTGCACTGCTTTACACTACTGCTGAAATATGCCTGGGTGCCCCCAGAGATTAAAGTTAAGTAACCTCTACCTGGTTGGTTTTTAAAGCGATGTAATAGAAAAAAAAAAAATCAGGCTTTTGGAGGCATAAACCACAACTCACTTCCTTGCCCCTCCAACTAATAATACCATCCGTACAAACATACTGGAAACTGAACTCTGTTACTGGATGTGCTATGTTAAGAGGTAAAACACAACGTATTCTGCCTGTTTATACCCAACCCTGCTAAATTCATAGCAAATGAACCAGATACGAGTCTGTCTTCACTGGACAGTTCCCCAGTATAAAAAAATCCAACATATACAAGAAAATCCAAAGCAGTTAACCCAATGCACCAGAGCTGTGCTGCCACCTCTATCAAACCACATGAAATGTCAATGTTAAATGAAGCGACACATAACAGAGAACTTTCCCCTTTTCACCTCTGCTACAAACAACAACAAAAATGTAGAACTCTGCTCCCAGAAACCAATGTCAGTTTGTTTTGTAGTTCAATGCCTTAATTACATACGCCAACACTGTTTTTCAAATACTTCATTTAAATTTTAGGATAAAAACATGTGTGAAGTATACAGCGTATTGAATAGGCTTCCTCTTCCAAGCTTTCCACAAATTTGAACAGCATAACGTTGTGTACTTTAACAGGAAAACCCTTATTTTCTCCCCTGTAAGTTCACACTCTCCTCCACCCCCAACACAGTATTCAGAAGCATTTCACGGCATTAAACACATCTCAAGCCCGCTTTGCAAATCCTTTTGCCTTCTCTGCAGTGACAGAAGCTCCCATCAACCACAGCTACTGCAAATGCAAAGAAACAACAGCAGAAAAGTAATGAAATTCTTGAATGTAGCTCTCCTAATGGAATGTAACAGCTGGAACAAAGATCTAACACAGCTGGGAAAGCCATCATTTTCTTTTGCAACTGAGAAAATACGTGAACAGCAATGACATGCTTTTCAGAGCAATATCACACTGCCTCAATTACGTCAGAGTAAATCCATTCACTTTCGAACACAAAGATTATGTCCCTCCAGCTGACAACTCTGCTAACTCCAACCCCACTGGTTTGACTCCGAGATAACACACTGACAATAAAGATGCTACAATTGGAATTTAATTAATTCTACTTATGCAAAACCATGGCAAAATCAAACTCATTCATCCAGAGCTGATTTTGTACAGTAACTTATTTTAGGAGCAAAAGGAAACAATTCTGAAAAAGCAGGGAGACATCAGCTGAGCATCAAGATGTCTTTTGACAAACCTTTTAAAGAAAGAAATACAGGAATCATTTTAAGAGAGGCAAGACAAAAAATACCATATCACTGGCATAGAACAGCATATTCCCCTTCTCCTCTACAAAAAACCACAAAAAACAGAGTGTGATACTTGCTTCTCCAATGATAGAGGAGAAAAAAAAAATCCTCTCCCCACTTTCAGTAAGCACACCCGAAGCAAGAGAGGGATACCTTTGATCTAGGCATTTCCAATTTCTCAAGCACCAAAACGAAAAAGTTGTATTTTCACCATCTCCGCGTCTTTTCCTCCCAGTCTTACAAACACTGCAGTACCTGTGGCAGAGACAGCTGAGCTCAGGGGGCAACACTGTTCAACAACTCATCTCTTGCACAAGCAGTGATCCAGTAACAAAAGCACCTTCCCCCGTATTTGTACTACCCACATCGAAGGAGAGCTCTGACCAAGCCTAGGTTGGCTCCTTTTTCACCCCATCACCCAGTTCTCCCAAACTCTCTCTGTTGTCCCCTTTAACTGCTTTACAGATCATTTCTGTTTGGACTGAGATAGAGACTTCAGAGGTGCAACAGCTGCACTGGTGCTGCTCGGAGATGCGGGTTAACATGGCACAGTCACATTTCCAGACTAACTATACACAGCTTCACATCTAACTAGCTCTCAAATTTGGGGAAAGCTTGTACAAGGAAATCTAGTCAACCTAGAACTGAAATCCAAAGAGTTTGCAGCAGTATCACTAAGTCCCTCCTAAGCTCAGTTACACTGGCAGTGCCAGACTCGATCTCAATTATTCCTGAAATGATGAAGCAGAGGCAGCGCCAAGGATCAGGTACATTCAGCTCATCACTTTGCTTTATCAGGGATCACTGCAGCAGTGAGAACTTCTGCTTCACAGAATCCCAGAATGGCAGGGGTTGGAAAGGCCCTCTGGACATCCTCCAGTCAAATCCCCTGCTAAAGCAGGTGCCCCCAGAGCAG
>VZSC01001699.1:2686-17327 GCA_013398225.1 Steatornis caripensis | reverse complement strand
GAGGGGCTCTGCCCCTCCGCGGCGCCGCGGGGTCGACCGGGGAGGAGGAGGAGGAGGAGGACCCTGCACGTAGCAATTGATTTAAATCATTTTAGAGAGGACCTATGGAAAATAAAAAGCCTTTAATCACATTTGTATCCATTTCCAGCCTCGGTAAATCAATTTGGATTGAACTGGGTGCCGCAGTTACAACTGATTAGCGCGTGGCGGATGGGGTCAAATTAATGCTAGCTGGGTTCGCTTAATGGGGTCACCGTGGCCGGCTTCTCGCGAGCATCCGTCCTCGAGGGCGGCGGGATGAGCGTTTCGGTTCTGCCCGTACCGCGGAGGGTTCTTCTGGGACTCGGGCTGCGTGCAGCTCCGTGCCTCAGTTTCCCCTTGCATCCGCCGTAACCGTTGCAGAGGAGCCAGTGAGCAGCGTGGGGGGATATTTGGGCTGTCTCACCTTCCTCCTCCCAATCCCACGTGGCCGTGCCGGTCCTCGCCGGCATCGCCCGCGTGCCGGAGCCGCTCACGTGTCCTCCCCGCCGCCCTGCCGAGGAGCCGTAAACAGGTCCCTGCGCCCCGGTGCCGGTTAATTTGTTTTCAGTAGGTTCCAATCAATTAAGCGTGGTCCCGGCAAAGGGAAAAGTGCCCCGGTAATTGGTGAAAGTAAATCACTCGTCGCGGATCCACGGCAGTGGCTGGGAGCCTGGGCTGCATCTGCGGGGATGGGGACGCCAGGGACGGACGCCGCCTTGCCGGGCCGGTGTTCACGTGGGCTCGCGAGCTCCCGACTCGCTTGCTTGGCCGTCTCCCTTCTTGCTCCTCCGGCTCCTTGCGTGCGATGCCTGCCCGCGCCCCGAGGCGAGGGCGATGCCTCCGTGCCCGCTCCCTGCCCATCCCTGCCACATCCCTGCGCCCGGGCACCGCCGCCTCCCCCAGCCCCGCTCCGTCCTGGGCTGTAATTACCGCACACGGCGCTTTTGATTGCTCCATTCCAATTAATTAAACCCGGCGGTGACCCAAATTATGAGCCCTTGTCTTGTCGAGCGCCGTATTTTTAACCTTAACCGGCTGCGCTGTGTTTAGATTTCCAATCCGGGCAGAAATGTCACCCGGGGAGAGCGACTGGTGTTGAACCCAGCCTTCCCGTGACGAACCCCGTAATTAGAAACCCTCGTGTTCCCCGAGATGGGTCTTTAAAGCTGTCAGAAGCCAAGATCCAGCCATTTGATACGAGGCTATCATTAGCTGCGCCCAACCTATTAGCTGCAGGTAAATAACAGGCTGTACCGGAGCCGGGGAACAGGCAGGTTGGGGAATTGGTCGGTTCTTAATTAGGAGAAGCGGCGCGAGGGACGCTTTCGCCTCTAATTGCCTTCGTTAGGAGCCCGGGTGCGTGGCTCCTTCCCTCTATCCCCTTTCCTGGCGCGGCGGGAAGACGGGCCGTTAAGCCGTTTACCGGGGCTGGGTAGGGATGGATGGTCTCCGGTCCAAGCGGAGGATAAATCTGGGCTTGCTGCGGCGTGCCGAGGGTTTGTCTGGGTGACATATTCGGTTGGTTTGAATGTCTGGGTGGAAAATCAATCACCGGGGCTGTTTCCGTCCCTGTCCCCCTCCCCTTTCGTGCTATGTTTTAATTTGCCAGGCTGCGGGGTTCGTACGTCGAGGATCCATCTGTATTTGTGTCAAGCGCCGGCGCCTTTTGTCTCCCTGGCGCGGCATCGTCCTTCCCGGCCTGGCACGCTCTGCCCTGGGCACGGCGTTGGGGTGCAGGTGGGCGCTGGCGGGGTCTCCATCCCTCCTGGGGCTTTTCCGTGGTGCCCTCCGTCGCTGGGGGAGGTGGCAGGGAGGCACGGGGTGCCCCGTATGGGGAAACTGAGGCACGGCGCAATGCAGTCCGCTCTGCTTTCCCCGCCAGCCGGCCGGGGATCCCATCCTCCGTTGCCCCCCCGTGGCAGCGGGAGGACACCCGTACCCACCGTACCGGGCTGGCCAGCGCTGCGGGGGGCCAGGAGAAGACCTGGCAGTGCCACGGCGGCAGTGCCGACCGCCTGGCCCTCGCCNTTTCCGTGGTGCCCTCCGTCGCTGGGGGAGGTGGCAGGGAGGCACGGGGTGCCCCGTATGGGGAAACTGAGGCACGGCGCAATGCAGTCCGCTCTGCTTTCCCCGCCAGCCGGACGGGGATCCCATCCTCCGTTGCCCCCCCGTGGCAGCGGGAGGACACCCGTACCCACCGTACCGGGCTGGCCAGCGCTGCGGGGGGCCAGGAGAAGACCTGGCAGTGCCACGGCGGCGGTGCCGACCGCCTGGCCCTCGCCGGCCTGCCCCCGCCTGATCCCTCTCCCGCAGACGCTCTCCCTGACACCGGCTGACAAGAGCCATTTCCAAGATGGATTGATTCAATTTAGCACCGATTTTTTGCCGGGGCCGGTGACGTACGGCTCCCCAGCCGGCGCTGGGCGGCACGTGACTCCCCAGCGCCCGCCGTCATTAGAGCAGCTCAGCACCGGCTGCCGCAGCCCGCCTCGCCTAATCAGCCCCGCGCGTGCCGCCAGCGTGGGAGGGGGCCGCATCCTGCCCTGGCGCGGCTCCACGAGGCTGCTCCCCCCGCCGAGCATCGCCGGCAGGATCCGACCCCGGGAACACTGGGGTGGGGGGGTGGTAGCCGGGGGTGGTACCCAGGGATGCTGGTGGTGGGGGTACCCAAGGATGCTGGCAGCGGTACCCGAGGATGCTGGCGGCGGTACCCAGGGATGCTGGCAGTGATACCGAGGGATGCTGGCGGCGGTACCCAGCGGTGCCGGAGCCGCTGATGAGGCTGTGTGTGTGTGTGGGGGTGGTGGTGGTGGTGGTGGTGTTTGTTTTGTTCCCTCGCTTTCTGGGTTTTTCTCTGGGCTTGATGAGTACGTCTGGTTCTCTCTCGCTGTCTGTCTTCTCCTCGCTCCTTCCTTTCGAGGCAAATGGCTGACTGATTGCTTTTCATCTCCCGCTCTGAGGAGCTGTAAGAGCTACTTTATACAAACATCAATTACAGGCACGTAATAAATTAAGGCTCCCTTACACCGAACCCATTAGAGTCCACTCTCATATCAAAGCGCTCCCATCACACGCGGATTGGGGTGGAGTGGGGGGGAGGAGGGAGAGGGAGGAAAATGTCTTATTAGCCGGCAGATTGTTAGCAGAACACTGATTTAATTGTATCCCCGCGCCCGAGCGCGGGAGGAGGACGGGGGGCACGGGGCGGGGGGGTGGGGGGGCGAGGGAGGGGGGGCACCCGGGGCCTGCCAAAAAAGAAATGCCCGGGGATTGTTCCCTTCCCCGAGGTGCTCGGGGGCAGCCTCCCTCCCGGGCTTGTCCCCGTGCCAGCGCCGGCTGCCAGCGCTTCTCCTGGTAACGGCCGAGGGGGCCGCGTTTCGGAGATGCCCCCCGCCCCGGCTGGCACGACGCCGAGCGGCAAAGCCCAGGGTTGGGTGGGTGCCCACCGTCCTCCCGCCCCCCGCCGCCTTCGGGGTGCCACCTCCAGACCCTCGGCTGTGCCGCGGGTGACGCCGAGGGGTGCAGGGGATGGGGGGAGCGTGGCAGCTGCCTGGCATCCCCGCGTGCCGGAGCCTTGTGGCGAGTCCTGCCGTGGCACGGTGGGCATCAGGGCTGGGGGACGCCCCCCACCCCTTGCTCCCAGTGCCTCCCTGGGTTCGGGTGATGCCATCGGGGCGTGGAGGCGGAAAGAGGGGCTGGGGGGAAGATGGGGGGCAGCCCTGGCGGCGACGGGCAAACTTCCCTGGAGGACAAAGGCGCCTGCATCCGCCAGCAGCTCCCGCTGCCTCTGCCTGCGAATAAATAGCCTCCAGGCTGTCAGTCTGGCACTACCCCCGGGGCTGGAGGCTCTCGGAGAGGAACGGAGCCCGGGAACAGCAGGCATGGCTGGAGCGCTGCCCGACAACGGGGCTTCGCAGGCGCTGGCACGCCGCGCTTCGCCCGGGCAGGGCTTCTTCCCAAACCGGCGGCGCCCGGCCCGTGGCCCGTGGCCTTGCCACGCGTCCCCCGCACCACGCACGGCCCCCGGCCGGCGGGCAGGGAGTGAAGGCGGGGGGCGCGCAGGGGTCCCCGTGCTGCGAGGGCTGGTGGGCACGCGGGGCCGTGCGTGCGCTCCTTCTGGTAGGGGTGGGCACGGATGGGTGCGCGCGCGTGTCTGTCTGCTGAGGCGGTCTGTCCTTCTGCAGAGGTGCCGCAGAGGCGTGCGTGCACCCCGCGCTGCAGAGACGGGGTGTTTGTGTGCGCGCGCGCACGCGTGCACCGCGCGCTGCGGTGGGTGTGTGTTGTGCACAGGTGTGCGTGCCCCCACGCGTGCACCCTGCAGAGGGGGTGTGTTGTGCACGCGTGTGCGCGCACGCGTCCCGCCCTGCAGAGACCGCGTGCGTGCCACGCTCCCCGCTGCAGCGCCTCCGTCCCAGGTGCACACGCGCGTGCACGCGTGCGCGCCCCTGCCTCCCCCGCCTCCGGCATGCCCACGGGTGCGGCGTGGGGGTCCCGTTCACCACCCCCCCCCCTTTCCAGGCAGGTTTTATCTCCCCCGCACGGCTCCCGCAGCCCGCCGCTCCCTTGCTGCCCTCCCGAGCCTGACATTTACATATTAATATTTTCCAAGGGAGGCAATGTGTTGCGGTGCAAGTGTCTGCATTGTGGTTGCACATAATGTAAAGTGAGATAAAGCGCCCGGCTCCGCTATGAATAACTGCAAATGAAAACCCATGTGGCCATAAAAGCCTTCACATTTGCCCTGTCAG
Source organism: Steatornis caripensis (assembly GCA_013398225.1). NCBI lineage: Eukaryota > Metazoa > Chordata > Aves > Caprimulgiformes > Steatornithidae > Steatornis > Steatornis caripensis. The sequence continues at coordinate 12,558 of VZSC01001699.1, read as the reverse complement.
CATGTGGTACATCGGCTAAACAACTGATTTAGCTTTTCTTTTTTTTTCGCAAGGTTTATCGCCACTTACAGAGGACACGCTCTTTGTGTACTGCCTGTCGCTTTCTGCTCAGCTTCCTTGTCACTTCCCCTCGGCGTCCTCCCAGCCGGGCCCCGAAACGATGCTCTGCTCCTCTAAACCGCCCTGACAGCCCCTATTAGCTTCTGGCCGAGTCCAGCTTGGCGCTGCTGGGGCCATTTATCTCGCCGGCGCAGAGCGCTGTTATCTATCACCCTCGCTCCTTACGGCCCCGCTCCTTTGCTTCTGCTGGTGGCGGGGATTTGGGATAGGGTCCTGGTGGGGTTTGGGGAGGGCGGAGAAGGCACCCGGTCGCGCTCGTCCGTCCTCCCAAAGGGGCCAGATCTGACCTTCGGGCTTTGCTTTTGGCCACGGTGGCTCCTCGTCCCCAGCGCTGCTGGGCTCTGAGCCCTCCGCGCCGGGGGGAATGTGACCGAAACCACTCGGGATAACCCCGTGTGCCACGGGGAGGGAATTAACTCCTGCTCCTACGCGGCGCGGCCGGTGCCGTCCCCACGGTGGTGGCCCCGAGCGAGGGTGATGGCCCCGCGGGACCGCTGGCTCCCGAAGGCGCCGGCTTGGGTGCCAGACCTGAAATACTGGGTGGGGAGCTCGGTGGGGTGGTGACGCCGGGGAGCGGGATGAGCAGCTCCGCGCTGCGCTGGCGGGAAGGGGGGAGGACGAGGGTCCCCGCTCGGCGCCCGTGGAGCCGCCTGGCCCTCGGCCAAGGGCCCTGGCACCCAGCCGGCCCCCGGCACTGCCGGTAACCGGAGCTGCCTCCCCTCGCTGTTATTTCAGCAGGAGAGGGCAGATCAGTTTACGGGGCCAGGCAGATGCCTATCGGTCCCCCTCCTGCCACATTGTCCCCGTGCCACCGCCACGCCACCGCCATGCCACTGCCACCATGGCCCTGTTACCGGGACTGGACATCACCGGTGACGGCAATGGTCGCTGGTGCCCAGGACTCTTTGCCCGGGCGCGCTGCCCTCCAGGCTGCACCCGTCCCCGCCACCGGCTCGTGCTGGCAGAGGGACGGCGGTGTCACCCAGCACAGCACGCTTTGCTCTTGGCCGCCCCGTGCCGCCGGCGGGCACCGCGTCGGCTCGTCCCCTTGAGTCATGCCGGCGGCCGGGGCGGCATGGCTGACGCCGGCGAGGTGTTGTCCCGCTGGGGCTGCTGCAAGCTCTGCGTCACCCCACGCCCTGCCCGGGGTGACCGGGGGCCGGGCAGGGGCTGGGGGGGGCCCTGTCCCCCCGCTGGGGCTTGCGTCAGAGCATGGCGGGGAGCGGGGGGGAGCTGTTTCACAACCGCTTTCCTGTCTCAACCTGCCCCTGGCCAGTGCCTGGGAGGGCCGTGGGGGGCCGCGAGTGGGAAGCGGGGGGCCGAGGGGGTTGTTTACAGCCACGGAGCTTGTTTCCTTCCACCTGCCTCGGGGGAAGCAGTTAGCGATTTGTTAGTCAAACCAGATGAGCCTTCCTGGAGCGGCTTCCTGCCAGGCTCAGCATCGCCCGGCTGCCCCGCCGGCGGGTCCCCCCGCGTCCCCCCGGCTCTGCCGTGCCTCTCGCCGCAGCCAGCGCAGCGCCGTGCCGGAGCCTGCGCGGGCGGGATGTGAGGAGCCTCAGTGCGGTTTCCCACCGGCAGCTTCCAGGCGTTGCCGGTTGGCGCGGGCGCCCAGTGAGGCGGCCGGGTGGGAGCACCACGCCATGCTTGAAAAGCCAGGGCGGTGCTTGCTTTCCAGGCCTCTGCCCAAATATCTGCCGGGAGGCTGTGCTGGGCACGGCAGGGCCCGTGACGGCTTGGCAGGATGGCGACGTTGGGAGGGGGCTCTCCTGGGGTGCTTGGGCGATGGTTCGGTGCTGCCAAGCTCGTCCTGCCATGCTGCTGGGCGCTGCGGGAGCGTGATGCGCCGAGCGCCGTGCGTCGTGCACCGTGCCCTGAGCACCGGGCACCATGTGCCACGCGCTGAGCGCCATGTGTCATGCACTGTGCCCTGAGCACCAGGCACCACGTGCCCTGCACCATGCATCTGTGCACCGTGCCCTGAGCACCGGGCACCATGTGCCACGCACCGTGCATTGTGCACTATGCACCAAGCACATGCACCATGTGCCACGCACCGAGCACCGTGCATCGTGCACCATGCCCCCGAGCACCACGGATCGTGCGCCATGCCCTGAGCACCAGGCATCATNGCCCCGAGCGAGGGTGATGGCCCCGCGGGACCGCTGGCTCCCGAAGGCGCCGGCTTGGGTGCCAGACCTGAAATACTGGGTGGGGAGCTCGGTGGGGTGGTGACGCCGGGGAGCGGGATGAGCAGCTCCGCGCTGCGCTGGCGGGAAGGGGGGAGGACGAGGGTCCCCGCTCGGCGCCCGTGGAGCCGCCTGGCCCTCGGCCAAGGGCCCTGGCACCCAGCCGGCCCCCGGCACTGCCGGTAACCGGAGCTGCCTCCCCTCGCTGTTATTTCAGCAGGAGAGGGCAGATCAGTTTACGGGGCCAGGCAGATGCCTATCGGTCCCCCTCCTGCCACATTGTCCCCGTGCCACCGCCACGCCACCGCCATGCCACTGCCACCGTGGCCCTGTTACCGGGACTGGACATCACCGGTGACGGCAATGGTCGCTGGTGCCCAGGACTCTTTGCCCGGGCGCGCTGCCCTCCAGGCTGCACCCGTCCCCGCCACCGGCTCGTGCTGGCAGAGGGACGGCGGTGTCACCCAGCACAGCACGCTTTGCTCTTGGCCGCCCCGTGCCGCCGGCGGGCACCGCGTCGGCTCGTCCCCTTGAGTCATGCCGGCGGCCGGGGCGGCATGGCTGACGCCGGCGAGGTGTTGTCCCGCTGGGGCTGCTGCAAGCTCTGCGTCACCCCACGCCCTGCCCGGGGTGACCGGGGGCCGGGCAGGGGCTGGGGGGGGCCCTGTCCCCCCGCTGGGGCTTGCGTCAGAGCATGGCGGGGAGCGGGGGGGAGCTGTTTCACAACCGCTTTCCTGTCTCAACCTGCCCCTGGCCAGTGCCTGGGGGGGCCGTGGGGGGCCGCGAGTGGGAAGCGGGGGGCCGAGGGGGTTGTTTACAGCCACGGAGCTTGTTTCCTTCCACCTGCCTCGGGGGAAGCAGTTAGCGATTTGTTAGTCAAACCAGATGAGCCTTCCTGGAGCGGCTTCCTGCCAGGCTCAGCATCGCCCGGCTGCCCCGCCGGCGGGTCCCCCCGCGTCCCCCCGGCTCTGCCGTGCCTCTCGCCGCAGCCAGCGCAGCGCCGTGCCGGAGCCTGCGCGGGCGGGATGTGAGGAGCCTCAGTGCGGTTTCCCACCGGCAGCTTCCAGGCGTTGCCGGTTGGCGCGGGCGCCCAGTGAGGCGGCCGGGTGGGAGCACCACGCCATGCTTGAAAAGCCAGGGCGGTGCTTGCTTTCCAGGCCTCTGCCCAAATATCTGCCGGGAGGCTGTGCTGGGCACGGCAGGGCCCGTGACGGCTTGGCAGGATGGCGACGTTGGGAGGGGGCTCTCCTGGGGTGCTTGGGCGATGGTTCGGTGCTGCCAAGCTCGTCCTGCCATGCTGCTGGGCGCTGCGGGAGCGTGATGCGCCGAGCGCCGTGCGTCGTGCACCGTGCCCTGAGCACCGGGCACCATGTGCCACGCGCTGAGCGCCATGTGTCATGCACTGTGCCCTGAGCACCAGGCACCACGTGCCCTGCACCATGCATCTGTGCACCGTGCCCTGAGCACCGGGCACCATGTGCCACGCACCGTGCATTGTGCACTATGCACCAAGCACATGCACCATGTGCCACGCACCGAGCACCGTGCATCGTGCACCATGCCCCCGAGCACCACGGATCGTGCGCCATGCCCTGAGCACCAGGCATCATGCGCCACGCACCGAGCACCGTGCATCGTGCACCATGCCCCCGAGCACATGCCCCGTGTGCCGTGCCCTGAGCACCACGCCCCGAGTGTCATGCATCACGCCGCGAGCACCGTGCGCCACGCACCGAGCGCCACGCAGCGTGCGCCATGCGTCAAGCACCGAGCGCACGCATCCAGCACCGTTGCCCAAGGAGCACGGGGCACCGCCCCTGCAGAAACGGGGCCCACGCACGGACAAGGAAGTNTCGGGGGAAGCAGTTAGCGATTTGTTAGTCAAACCAGATGAGCCTTCCTGGAGCGGCTTCCTGCCAGGCTCAGCATCGCCCGGCTGCCCCGCCGGCGGGTCCCCCCGCGTCCCCCCGGCTCTGCCGTGCCTCTCGCCGCAGCCAGCGCAGCGCCGTGCCGGAGCCTGCGCGGGCGGGATGTGAGGAGCCTCAGTGCGGTTTCCCACCGGCAGCTTCCAGGCGTTGCCGGTTGGCGCGGGCGCCCGGTGAGGCGGCCGGGTGGGAGCACCACGCCGTGCTTGAAAAGCCAGGGCGGTGCTTGCTTTCCAGGCCTCTGCCCAAATATCTGCGGGGAGGCTGTGCTGGGCACGGCAGGGCCCGTGACGGCTTGGCAGGATGGCGACGTTGGGAGGGGGCTCTCCTGGGGTGCTTGGGCGATGGTTCGGTGCTGCCAAGCTCGTCCTGCCATGCTGCTGGGCGCTGCGGGAGCGTGATGCGCCGAGCGCCGTGCGTCGTGCACCGTGCCCTGAGCACCGGGCACCATGTGCCACGCGCTGAGCGCCATGTGTCATGCACTGTGCCCTGAGCACCAGGCACCACGTGCCCTGCACCATGCATCTGTGCACCGTGCCCTGAGCACCGGGCACCATGTGCCACGCACCGTGCATTGTGCACTATGCACCAAGCACATGCACCATGTGCCACGCACCGAGCACCGTGCATCGTGCACCATGCCCCCGAGCACCACGGATCGTGCGCCATGCCCTGAGCACCAGGCATCATGCGCCACGCACCGAGCACCGTGCATCGTGCACCATGCCCCCGAGCACATGCCCCGTGTGCCGTGCCCTGAGCACCACGCCCCGAGTGTCATGCATCACGCCGCGAGCACCGTGCGCCACGCACCGAGCGCCACGCAGCGTGCGCCATGCGTCAAGCACCGAGCGCCGTGCGTCACGCACGCATCCAGCACCGTTGCCCAAGGAGCACGGGGCACCGCCCCTGCAGAAACGGGGCCCACGCACGGACAAGGAAGTGCCAGCCCGCGCCCCCTCGTTAATCGAGTGGCGCCGGGTGATAAATAAGGAAGTTAACACCCAACCCGGGCTGCTAATTAGCTTTTAACCTGTACTAGCAGTTAACTACAAAAGGCAGTCATTTGTTCCGGGGAGCTGGTAGCGTAGAAAGAACGAAACACGGCCAATTTTGTTCAGGATGAATTAAGACTTGCAAATGTAAAATGAGTTCATCTATTTAATTAANGCGCCCGGTGAGGCGGCCGGGTGGGAGCACCACGCCGTGCTTGAAAAGCCAGGGCGGTGCTTGCTTTCCAGGCCTCTGCCCAAATATCTGCCGGGAGGCTGTGCTGGGCACGGCAGGGCCCGTGACGGCTTGGCAGGATGGCGACGTTGGGAGGGGGCTCTCCTGGGGTGCTTGGGCGATGGTTCGGTGCTGCCAAGCTCGTCCTGCCATGCTGCTGGGCGCTGCGGGAGCGTGATGCGCCGAGCGCCGTGCGTCGTGCACCGTGCCCTGAGCACCGGGCACCATGTGCCACGCGCTGAGCGCCATGTGTCATGCACTGTGCCCTGAGCACCAGGCACCACGTGCCCTGCACCATGCATCTGTGCACCGTGCCCTGAGCACCGGGCACCATGTGCCACGCACCGTGCATTGTGCACTATGCACCAAGCACATGCACCATGTGCCACGCACCGAGCACCGTGCATCGTGCACCATGCCCCCGAGCACCACGGATCGTGCGCCATGCCCTGAGCACCAGGCATCATGCGCCACGCACCGAGCACCGTGCATCGTGCACCATGCCCCCGAGCACATGCCCCGTGTGCCGTGCCCTGAGCACCACGCCCCGAGTGTCATGCATCACGCCGCGAGCACCGTGCGCCACGCACCGAGCGCCACGCAGCGTGCGCCATGCGTCAAGCACCGAGCGCCGTGCGTCACGCACGCATCCAGCACCGTTGCCCAAGGAGCACGGGGCACCGCCCCTGCAGAAACGGGGCCCACGCACGGACAAGGAAGTGCCAGCCCGCGCCCCCTCGTTAATCGAGTGGCGCCGGGTGATAAATAAGGAAGTTAACACCCAACCCGGGCTGCTAATTAGCTTTTAACCTGTACTAGCAGTTAACTACAAAAGGCAGTCATTTGTTCCGGGGAGCTGGTAGCGTAGAAAGAACGAAACACGGCCAATTTTGTTCAGGATGAATTAAGACTTGCAAATGTAAAATGAGTTCATCTATTTAATTAAGTAGCGGCAATATGGATGTTAAATTAAGTTAATGGCAGGCATGCCAAAACAAGGTTATAAAAATCTTGTCCTGGCGGGGTGGGTTCCGGATCCGGCCCTTGGATGGAGCGGGGACGGGGGCTGTGCCCTGCCGGCGCCTGGCCCTGGGGTGGGCTGGGGGCTGCTGGCCCTGGGGACACCGCTCCGCTCCGGCCACCGCGGGNCGTCGTGCACCGTGCCCTGAGCACCGGGCACCATGTGCCACGCGCTGAGCGCCATGTGTCATGCACTGTGCCCTGAGCACCAGGCACCACGTGCCCTGCACCATGCATCTGTGCACCGTGCCCTGAGCACCGGGCACCATGTGCCACGCACCGTGCATTGTGCACTATGCACCAAGCACATGCACCATGTGCCACGCACCGAGCACCGTGCATCGTGCACCATGCCCCCGAGCACCACGGATCGTGCGCCATGCCCTGAGCACCAGGCATCATGCGCCACGCACCGAGCACCGTGCATCGTGCACCATGCCCCCGAGCACATGCCCCGTGTGCCGTGCCCTGAGCACCACGCCCCGAGTGTCATGCATCACGCCGCGAGCACCGTGCGCCACGCACCGAGCGCCACGCAGCGTGCGCCATGCGTCAAGCACCGAGCGCCGTGCGTCACGCACGCATCCAGCACCGTTGCCCAAGGAGCACGGGGCACCGCCCCTGCAGAAACGGGGCCCACGCACGGACAAGGAAGTGCCAGCCCGCGCCCCCTTGTTAATCGAGTGGCGCCGGGTGATAAATAAGGAAGTTAACACCCAACCCGGGCTGCTAATTAGCTTTTAACCTGTACTAGCAGTTAACTACAAAAGGCAGTCATTTGTTCCGGGGAGCTGGTAGCGTAGAAAGAACGAAACACGGCCAATTTTGTTCAGGATGAATTAAGACTTGCAAATGTAAAATGAGTTCATCTATTTAATTAAGTAGCGGCAATATGGATGTTAAATTAAGTTAATGGCAGGCATGCCAAAACAAGGTTATAAAAATCTTGTCCTGGCGGGGTGGGTTCCGGATCCGGCCCTTGGATGGAGCGGGGACGGGGGCTGTGCCCTGCCGGCGCCTGGCCCTGGGGTGGGCTGGGGGCTGCTGGCCCTGGGGACACCGCTCCGCTCCGGCCACCGCGGGGATGGAAGGAGAAGGCGATGGAGGGGAAGGCGAAAAAAAAAATAAAACGGGCGGGAGGAAAGGAAAAGCGTTGTCTCACCCAGCGCCGCAATCTTATCAGGGCTGAACTTTACTCTCCCGCTAAAGATATAGGATACTTTAGGGACATCGGAAAGAAATAATAACCCTCTGATTTGTAGCTCTCGGGCTCCGGCAGCCGAGGGGGAAGGCTGACTGTCTTCTGCCATTACCATTTTTTGTATGAACTATTCCCCAAAGAAATCAAACCCTTGTACAAGCCCTCCCGCGCGGCAGCCCCTGCTCCGGCGCTGACCCGAGCCGTGCGGATTATCACCGTGCATCGCAGCCGGAGACAGGAACATTCATTAAAATTTGAAACACAAATGGAAAATTGCTACTTGAAGCCTCCTTGCCGGAGAGCCAGCCGCTTGATCAGAGACCTCATTAATGTATCTAATGTGTAAGGAACAATTAGACTTTTCAAAGACATCCTTTTCCCAGCCAGGGGAGGGGGGGAAAAAAAAAAAAAAAGGGAAAAAAGAAAAGAAAAAAAAAAGCAGCAGCTTGAACCCCTCCATCCCAACCCAAACCCGCCTCGAAGGATCGGGACGCACAACCCCGGCGGGAGCCTACGAGCCACCGGAGAGTCTCGGATCCATCCCAGAGCCCGAAATGCCCGTTTCTCCTTAAGTTAGACGGGGAGGGAAGCGGGGCTGATTAAAAAGCCGATTTCTTTTCCCAGCGACCGGCGGGGTTTTGCCATCCTCCCGTAATTAGCCGGTTACGCGGCCGTATGTTTTATTTATGAGCCGAGGGCGGAGGGAAGGGGAAGCGGAGGAACGACCGTGCCCTATATATCTGCAAATAAAACACTTCATTTCCCTCCTGGGGAATGTCACCTCGAGAAACCATCGCTTTCCTGCTCACTGCCCCGTCCAAATCGCAGGCTGTAAATGGCTTTGTGGGCCTGGCTGGCGCTCAGATGGGTTTAAAATATGGATTTATGTCATTATTCGGCGTAGTCAAAGGTCAACAAGAGCAGGAAATCATCACTGAGCCACTTATTTACGGCGAGGGGTGGCCGCTCGCTCCTCTTCTTGCCCGTGCATCCCTGCCGGCGGATGTTTTTGGGGTGCCGGGTCATAGGGAGCCCGGTGCCGGCTGGCGGAGACCGACCGTGCCTCAGTTTCCCCAGGGCGGGCTGCTTGGCGGTGGGCATCCGCCCCGGGGACTGCGGCCTGGGTGTCCCCAGCGCGCCTGCGTCGCCTTCCTTGGGGACACCCGGGGGGAGGTCGAGCGTTCCCGAGGGGGTCGGGCATCCCTGGCGTGCGGCATCCCCACGGCGAGGGTACGGAGCGAGCCGGGAGCACCCGGTGCGCGTCCGCCGTCGCCCCGGCTCGCTCGGGCGGTGTGGGCAAGGCCGGCGGCGCGCTTGCCCGGCCCCGCGAGCTGCGCTCTCATGCTTTGCTAATCCCGCCTGGCACCTGCCCCAGCTCCCGGCGGCTTCGCGCGAGCAAGGAACCAATTAATCCTCCCGGCGCTTGGGGAAGTGGGTCAGGCTCGGCAAGCTCTCCCGCTAACGAAGGGCGAGGCGAGGCGCGGCAGAGCCGGGTGGCCGGGCGGGTGTCTCGCGCCGGTGCCCTGCATCCCCTTTCCCGCGGGGTGGTAAGTGGGTAAACTGAGGCAGGGCGATGCTCGCCGCTGGCGCGCGCCTGCAACCGCCGGCGGAGCGGGGACAACCGAAAAGGAGGAGGAGGAGGGTGGCGGATAATTCGGTTGGGGCCGATGTCGCAAAGGGCCGGGCTGGTTTCCCAACGGCGCTGCCCCCCAGCCGCCGTGCCTCGGTTTCCCCATCGCAGCGAAGCAACGCGGCGGGGGAGCTCCCGGCTTGGGGTGCCGGGTGCTGGCGGCGCTAGGGCTTTTTTGGCAGGGTGGGGAGCACAGGCAGCGCAGGCAGGGCAGGCAGCGAGCCCCTTTGAAGTGCGGCCCAACTTCCAGGAGTGAAGCAATTCTCGTTTGCATAATGAACAAAGGGAGCAGGGGGGAGGCGAAACCCCAAAGCCCGAGCTGGCAGCCAGGCCTGCCCTCCCTGCCTGCCCTCCCTGCCCGCCCTCCCTGCCCGCTCCCCCAGCCGCCTGTAATTACAGGTTTATTGCCTGTACAGCTATTGTGTAATGACATGTTTGCAAATTAATTTTTACGGCTCATGGCGGGGTGGGGGGGAGCAGAGGAGGGGTCCCCCCGGTGCTTGCGTGAGCTCGGCGACTTCAACCTCGCTAAGAGCGCGGGGGGCTGCGAGCGGCGTAGTGAT
>VZSC01001697.1:33349-57857 GCA_013398225.1 Steatornis caripensis | reverse complement strand
CAGCCGTGGGGCCGAGCTGTTCGGGCGGGAGTGGGGCGGCCGTGGGGCCGGGCGCCCTGCCTCCTCCTCTCCTCTCCCGCAGCGCCCGGCGGTGGTGCCGCGGGTCTGCGGGTGGGAAGCAGGAGCTTTGGCCGAAGCTGGCGTGGAGAGCTGAGGAGAGTCACGGAGCGGGAGAACTGCCAGTCCCGGGGGAGCTCTGCGCGGGGCAGGGACGAGCTCCGTGAAACTTGGCCGAGTGCGACCTCCAAAGCCTGCGGCCCCACTCGCCCCGTGTGACAGGGCTGGTCTTGCCCCCAGCTCAGCACCGGGATGGGCTGCGCGTCCTGGCCGCCTGTCCTCGCCTGAGCAAGTCGCTCCTTCTCTTCCAGCAGCCCCGAGAAGCGTCGGAGCGACGGCAGGAGCGGCTGAGCCTTGGGAGAAGGTACCGGTGCTGCTTCTTGGATGGGTAAGTGATCCTCTCGTGATCGCTGTTGACCTCTTCCCGTGGGCGAAGGCCGGTGCTGGGAGCAGAGAACCAGGCAGTGACACCATGAGCTGCCGGGGGCTTGCCACCCGCTTCTCCGTCTGTCTGCCTCTGCTGCAGCGCCCATGGGTAGAGCTGGTGTCCTCTCGGTCCGTGTGGGTGCTCAAGGAGAGTTCCCATCTGAGGGAGCCTCTGGGAATAGATGGGGCGAGAAATAGGGCAGCCCGAGTTTGGGAATCCTTTAGCACAATGCGTGCTGCCGGCTTTGGCTGTTGTGAGCTTTTGTTTGTCCAAGTTTTAAAGCCTTCGTTAATCTTGAAGGTCGTGCCGCATTTTTTTTTTTGCAGTCAGAATGAAAGGAATGATTTAGCTTTTTTACACTTTGTGAAATGCACGCTACATAATCTTCCAAGTGTTGGTGGTTCTGTTCTGGGCTCCGGGTGGCCAAGGGCTACGAGCACCGGCACCTGGGAGGCAGTGGGATGTGTGGCTGGCAGCCACCGCTGCGCCTCTGACTCCCTTTGTTCCCAGAAGAACTTGAAAACAGGATTGGTTTTGTTTTTAAAGTACTGCTTGAATGGCAGTTGTGTAAAACAGCAAGTTGTTTTTAATTCTTGGGGACGCAACGGCCAAATCATCTTGTTTTCTGCCTGAGCTGGAGCCTTGCTGAGCTGCTCCTTTCTGAAATGGCCTCCCGCCCTCTGCACGGTGATAGGTGAAGGTCTGCGGCGTATGACCTTAAACTTGGTTGCGCCAAATTTTCTTCTGAGGTTTGGATTTGGTTTTGGTTTGCCCAAGATTTTGTGGCATTGTCACTAACAGTTGTTCTCCAGTAACGCCAGGAGCTGCAATGGTTTGGGAGCAGCACCCAACCAGAAGTGGGTTTTTTAAATGGAGTTGTGTTGTACCTGCGCCTTCTCGCCCCTCGTACGCCACACGCATGTGAAAACGTAACAGCGCATTTCCTTTGGTCTCCCTGTGGACTCGTGGGTCGTCATCTTCAGCTACCGGAAAGCTGCAGAAGTCAGAAAATCACCGTAGTTCCTAAGATACCAAAGCTCGTTTGTCTTTTTCCCTGCCGTGTGCTGGAGGGTGTCAGTGGGAGGTTGTGCCACACAGACCTATTTTTCTCTCGTGTCCCTCGCCGTGCAGCCGTGCTGCTGCTTTCTGCTGCCATGTGCTCTTGGCAACCCCATTGCATTTCAGGACTGGGTGATCTCGCTGCGAGGCGAGATTTTCTTTCCATCTAAATGGTTTCCTTCGGTCGCTCTCCAGCATTGCTTTGTCCGATTTGTGTTCGATCCAGTTTGGCTTTTTTTAAAAAAAAAAAGCCACAAAGCTGGTAATGAAGGAATGTGGCCGTAACACTAATATTTCAGGAAATATCTGTTAATGATACGTTATTCTTTCGGCTCTAGATGGCAAGGCAAAAAGCTGGTTGTGCAATTGTCACGTTGCAGGGTGCAATTAGAACACGGAGTCGCTTGCTGTCCGGATAACGAGCTGCTCTTCACGAACAACTGGTTTAGCGGGAGGAACCATGTTCAGCTGGTGGCGGCGGGGCTCTGCAGAGGGGCTTCGAAAACCGGGGCAGCCCGATGGAGTTGGGGGCCAGTGGCTCTGGTGAGGGGTGGCGGCAGGTAGCTTCATGCTCGGGGACGGTCTCCTGCTGCTGGGATGCCTGGGAACGTCTCCCACAGCACCTGGGCTTGTGCTGCTGCCGCCTGGATTTGCTGTGGGGATTTTGAGCGCAGGATGCTGTACGCAAATTTTCTTTTTTCACCTGGGAATGGCATTCTCAAGGACTTGTCTGTGCGGCGGCAGCGGCCTCCCCTCGGATCGAGGTGCTTGCTGCAGCAAGCTCTCAAAGCTCGCCTGCCTCTTCTGCTCCTTTGTACTGTGCCCACCTCCACCCGTGTCCTTGTTCCCCAGTACCTGTGTTGTTCCTTTACCTCTGCCACGGGTGCTCATTTTCTTCTCCCGTCCTTGGTGTGGAAGGTGGCACCAGCTGTGTCTCCAGCCGGATCTGGTCGCTAGTGAAGGACAGCAAACCTGCCCCACCGAATTCCTCGCCGTGAGCGTGCCTACATAGGGGTAGGGCTCATCCACGTGCTATCACAAGTCATTTGGGTGTTCTGGGGGCGGGTGAAGTCCGACTGGGCGGCCGGTCCCCCCGCTGCCTGCACAGCCAGGCAAGGGCCAGTGGTGGCTGATGTTGCCATCGTCTGGGCTTGGACTCATCCGGCGGGTTTGTCCGGGAATTTGGGTTCGAGTCTGAGTGCAGAACTGACAGCGTGGGTTTGAATGTTTACGCGCACCTTGCATCACGCGTTTAATTATTCCTTCTGGAATGCCAGTGCGCTCTGGGCTGTGCAGCACAGCTTCACAGGCAGTTGTTCCCGAAGGACTGTGAGCCCTGGTTTTGGAAGATCTTTTTCTGAATGAGTCCCTTGAGCACGGAGGCCCACCCATCTCCTCGGTGTAGCTCGGGCAGCATCCGAAGGCAGAGCAGGTGAGGGGCCATGAGGAGCCTGCCCTGTGAGATGGACCAGGCGCACCGCTTCAGCCAAGGTAACCCTGGGTGCATCCCTGCTGAACAGGAGTTGCCGCAAAGCCGTGCGATTTGGAGTTCTGTGGTGCTGCGTAGCCATGGCTGTCAGGCCGCGGGTGTTTGTGCGCTGCTTTCGCTTCGCAGCCATTGCTTGGGCACTGTGAAGTGGCGTGAAAACACTCTGCCTCGTGTTTCGGGGCTTGTCGCGGTGCTGCCGGCGGTGTTTCGTAGTCGTTCGCTTTCTGCATGCCGTGCTGCGGCAGGTGGGGTGGCGGGTGCGCGTCCCTGCATCCTTGGGGTGAAACCGTCGAGGGTTTCCTCAAGGCTGAGCTTTGGGGTTGTCCGTGTAGTGGACGTATCGGTGTGTTATCCAGAAGGAACACTACAGGCGCGCTTGGGTAATGGAGTTAGGGGAGATGAGAACACCTGGGTGGGCGCTTTGGTTGGACGGAGGCAACTGGTCGCTTTTTGGGGAGCGGAAGGTGTTCGTCGTGTCCCTGATTTTCATTGTAACAGTCCTTCTGCCTCTTCACGGCTTTTTGATTTGAGTCGAAAGTTCTTAAGAGATTTAAGGGCTGTAGTGAGACCTATGCAGGGTGCGTGAAATTACCTTGGTTTTCATTTTCAATGGCACCTGCTACAATATCACTTTTAAAAAATAATTTAAATAAAAGAAGTACTGCTGCTGTCAGTGGCGGTGTGTTTCTGCCCTCCTTTGAGACTGTAAGGACTGGAATCCTCAACAGGAAGATCCTTTGTGTGTTCGTGCAGTGCCCACAATCTTTTCAGCGCTGCGTGACTGTACGTTGTACAGCTCCTGATGAAAGGCGTGCACAGTTGCATTTTCCAGAACACTTTACAGCAAACGGGCGGGAAGGCGTCTGTTGACGGAGGGTCTGAAACCCGTGCGGTGCCCCTGCTGCGGGGCAGGCCAGCGTGCCAACGCCGAGGCTCTTCTAAAACCGCTTCCTGAGAACCGCACCAGAGATTCATGGGTGAGGCTGCGTGTTGCAGCAGCCGTAGCTGCTTTACTCTCCAGCCAAATTTCACTTTTCCCAAATGGGATAAAGAAACCTCCCTTGTGTTTTCAGGGCTGCTTCTGAATTCCCCTTCAGATTCCCCTTCGAAGGGGAACTACCACCACCTTGCCCGTGGCTGCTTGGAAACCTGTTTCCCTGCTGAGTTTGTGGGAGAGGCGAGTGCTGTGTACAGGTCAGGGCCCAGCGCTGGTGCATTCGCTTCCCCTGCTCCGTGCCTCGCTTTTGTGCACCGTAACTTGCACGTCACTCCTGTCTGTGCCAGAGCTTTCCCGGTCGCTGTCTCGCGTCGTCCTAAGAAGTTTTTAACGGGAATTTACCCCCAGCCAAAACAGGACCTGGTTTGCCAGAGATGATTTAGCAACCTAGTGATTGGTAAGTCCGGTAACGTTGTAAACAGTCTTGTTTGCTGACTGGTAAATGCGACTTGGCTTCTTTTGATGCAGTTCCTTGAAACTATACCCAACGTGACTAATACGGCAAAGAGCTGGAGCGCGCCCGGGAAGAGGGAGGGAGAATGAGGTTTCCTGGAGAGGCCAGTCGAAGCAGCGGATAACTGGGAGCAATTCACTAAGAAAATACGTTTCTAATAATGAGTTGTGATTTACTGGTGCTAACGGACAGCTGAGCTGAGCTTGTGCCGAACAGCGTTGCGCTTGGAGGAGCGATGCCGGTCCTGTATGGGGCTGGCAGTGCCTTTGGTTGCATCTGCGTGCTCCCCGTGCCGCAGGAGCAGCTCGTCTCTGTCAGCGCCGGGCCGGCTCAGGCTCCGACATGGCACTAACGAGCCTGGGCACTTTGTGGAAATCCTTGGCCTTTCTTCTCCCATTGGAAAGCCTGATGCTTCCAGAGTTCCCATCCCACTCCTTCTTGCTTTTTTGTTTCCCCAAGCACTTGAGAAGTGCATTCGTGCTTGATTTTTGTCTAAGTGTGCACGTGCTCAGGGATTAGGAGCAGCCCGTGCGGTGTTTGTGCATACGATAACACAACTTTTCTCACAAATACCCGTTTTAGAAAGTCTTTAGAAAGGCCTTTACCAAGGTATAGACCTTCCAGGTACTGACGGGGAAAACTCGTTGCAAGTTAGCATAGAAGCTGGGGTGGAACAACTCTGCGCTGCCTTGATTGCTGTCTGAGTAACGAGGACTTTATGTTGGCAAGACGTAGCACCGTGTTCTCTTTGGATCTGCTAGGAGTAAATAGGGGTTTCCTAAGACCTGAGCAGGTCAAAGCCGTTAGAACTTCGTGCGTTGTGGGTGTTCCGTGTTTTCATGCGTATTGTGTGGAAAACGCCGGAAGCGAGGTCTTCAGCTCCTTGTTCTCCTCTCTCCTGTCCCTCCTGCAGGGAAACCAACCCGCAAACCCACCCGATCCGCCCTCTCGAGCAAACCCGAGGGCCTCGCCTGCAACATGCCTTACGATCAATGTTTTGCTTCCCCGCAGTCTTCGGACCAGCTCCGCGTAGCCGGCGTGAGCCGTGGACGTTCCTGGTAAAGTGGGAGAAATGGGCTGCTCTTTGTCGTGCTTCTAGAAATCCCTTTTACATACAGCGTCTGCAGCAGCAAACCATTTCTTTAGTCAGCGGTGGATGACTGGGAGAGGATTTTTACTCTAATAAGTGAAATACTTCTGGAGACGTGCTTTTCTGGCAAGTATATGCGATTGTTAACAACGCTCAGGGAAACAAGAGTGTTATTCAGAAGGCAAGTGTAGTTACTCAGGAACTGAGGATGGAATCGGCTGCAATTGATGTTTGCCTCTGCTGTACGGGGCTGAGCGGCACGAGCCGTGGGGAGTGATGAGCTATTCAAGCAGAGGTGATGCCAATGAGGGCTTAAGGACATGAGATGGAGGTGTCTGTGTGCCTGTTGTTACACAGGCGCCCCGGGGTGGCAGTGAATCTGTTAAGGCGCTGCGTCAGCCCGATGCGCGGAAGTGCTGGGCAATCCTAGAGCGCGGCGGATCCAGGCGCTGCTTTCTGGCGTTACCTGGTGAAATGTGACAGCGCGCGCGGCCTTGCTGGAAGCATGTTGGACTGGAGCACGGCACGTCTTCTCCTGGGGCCCCTGTCAGAGGGTGTCAAAGAGCAGCAACACAACCCCAAACAAGCCCTAGAACAATTCAAGTCTTTGTGTTCGACTTATGTTGGTGGGTTTCCCAGTTTCTGTAAAACCGTCTATTGTTCCAGAGCAGCGTGGCCGTACGGCCCTGGATGAATGCAAACAACTCGCCCGGTGTTTGCCTTTGCTCAAATGGCCGCTGAGGGCGAGGTGCTGTGTGGAGCTGTGGGCTGGGGCGGCAGAGTGCCGCTGGCCCGGTCAGCCCCAGAAGGAAATGTAGGTAAATAAATGCTTTTATGGCCGTACACTTAAAATATGACGCCAAAAGACGCATTGATAATCCCAGTCAAGCCACTAAACTCTCCTGTTAAGTGGTTTATGTGCTGTTTGTGAAACCAGGCCATTGCTAATAGCAAGAAGCTTTAGAACGTTTCTTTTTTCCGTTAAGATATTTCTGTGTCACGTGCTGCACCCGAAGGGAACTTAACGGCAGGGTAAAAACTCCTCGTGGTTATCGGCTCAGCGCCGGTGTAGTTTCAGCTGTGCAGAAAGGGAGACTGGTTGCAGTCGCTTCGGGCAGCACAGGGAACTGGAGGAAGGAATGACTTGGAAAAATAGCGTGGTTTCTTTTGTAAAGCTGCAACAGGCGGCTTGCAAGGGTTCCCCGGTACCTGAACCTCAATTTGTTTTTAGATGAGGGCCGCAAACCTCGGAGCTCTCCTGTGAAACCCAGAGCTCTGCCTCCAGCTTTGTATCCATGCTGGGTTGGGTTTTTAGCAGCTGAAGAAGAAATGCCAGTTGTTTTGTTTGATTTTGGGGTTTTGGGGGTTTTTTGTTGGTTTGGGGTTTTTTTTGTTGGGATCATTGCCTAGCCCTCCTGCAGTTCACTCGGCACCTGGCAGGGTTATGTGTTCACGGGCTGGGATGGGACGAAATCCCAGCCAGCTCGCTCAGTTGGCCAGTGCACTGAAGTTTGTCTCTCATGGAGTAATCTCCTCTGCTCTGAAAGAGAAACCTTTATTTTTATTTATTTTTAAGGGCAAGGTGAGCCTCTGGAGTGATGGTGTTGCAGTAAAGCCTTTCTCTACTGGCTGCAAGCCAGGTACCTGGAGTATTGACGTTAACAGCTAAATGATGGGGGGTTTTTTCTCTCCTTTCCTTTGTTTTTTTCAGTTACAATGGGTTTATTCTATGTTTTTCCTTATTTGTATGCCGTTGGAGCGGGTAGTTGTGGGAAGGGACGTGGCTGCCCCTGCGAAGAGATGCTGTGGAGATGGGGAGGGAGAAGGACCCTGAACCGTCAAAGCGCAGCTTAGATTTGCTGTTCTCTGGGGGAAGGGGGGAAGGACGGTCTTGAGGTCTGGGCTTTGTTTTTTTGGATGAAATAGCCGCTGGGTGGTAAGCTTGCTCCTTCTGCCGCAGCAGCAGCGACTCAAGGGCTGGGCAGGATTACTCCCTGCTCCTTTTTGAGTTGTATTCTCCTGGTGCGATGTCTTTGTGGTGCGGATGGAGCTGGGGCCGAGCCTCCAGCCTCCCGTCCGACGGCGCGGGCGAAAATGCTGTGGGAGCTTTTACCAGGCTCTGACTTGGAAAGCGTTGAAGCTGGCCGGGGCTCCGTGCAGGTGAGCGTGGTGGTGCCGGAGCTCAGCAGTGCTGTGGGTTGCCAGTCCCGCTCCTCCGGCTGCAGAGAGGAAGGGGCAACCGCGCTGGGTTTGCTGTGCAGGGTGGCAGCGGGGTGCTCCGGCTTCCTGGTAGCGAGCGCTGTCATCTGAGTCACTTCCAGGCGTTGCGGGGCTGACCCCAACGGGTTTTGCTTCGTTGCTTCCCTTTGCTGGACTGCAGTGGGGAAATCGAGGACGGGCCGAAGGTGGCAGAGGAGGTGAACAGGAGCAGCAGGAGGAGGATGGCGTCTCGCTCCCGCCAGCGCTGGGTGCCCCAGGAGCCTTTCGGTATGTACGCCTGCTGCGGGGCGTCCCGGGCAGCGCCCCAGGCCTGGCAGGGAAGAAGCAGCCCTTGCCTGGTGAAGTATTACGGTAAATTAACCGGGTAGATAAGCATGAGAACTTTTTTTTTTTTCTTTTATACACATGGCTCAGCCTGGAAAGGCATCGCTTGCCCATAGAGGGAGCATTCTTGTAAGAAAAAGTGACTTAAACCTGTCTCTGCAGGGACTGCTTTAGGACTCGGGAGAGAAGTGAGCACTGAGTTACCGTCTTCTGTGTCCTTTTTGGGCTGCCTGTGTGCTGGCTGTTACCTGCGCTCTGCCGCGACTGGAAGGTGCTGTGCTCATCGGCTCGGATTTGGGGTTTAAAACTGTAAATGGGAGCGAACTTGGGGATGGACTGAGGGGAGCAGGAGGTGACGTTGCTGCAGTTTCCGCTCTTCAAACAGGGACGCCCTCTTGCAGGGCTCCGGCTTTATGCTTTTTGTGCAAAGCAAATACGTGAACGCAGGACCTCCCCTCCCGCATGTGTGTATACATGCACACACGCAGAGTCTTACTGGAAAAAAACCAAACCTACAAAACCCGTGTTGCGCTGCAGACAAGCCCCGTGACACACAAGCGCTGAGTTTCTTTAGTTCTCTGCCAGGGCGAACAGGCCATCGCTGCCTCCTGGGCTGGGCGCTGGCGTCCGCTGCGCACCCTGGAAGCAGCTTACCGGAGATGCACCGCGGCACTTCAATGAAACGTCATTATTTTTATTGTTAGCTGGCAAATAACAGCTTAGAATTGCTCGGTTTCTCATCCTTCGCCTTGCCGTGCACACTCACGGGGGGCTGCAGCCCGTGCCGCCCTCGTGCTTGCAAGTGCGCTGAAAGCGATGCTGCTGGCAGGGCGACGTGCGGCCGCTCACGAACAGCCAGCGCCCCCCGGCCAGTGCTCAGCGCTCTCTTTACTGGTGTATTCTGCACCCGTTTAATGAGTAAACAGGGCTTAAAAGTTAAGTAACATCGTGTTCCACAGAGCAGGGCTCGGTGGAGAGCCCAGTGCGTCACTTCGTACGATGCCAAGACTTTTTTTGTGTGGTGTGCTGGCTTTTTTTTTGGGTAATAGGAAGTGCTTTCTGCAGAGTGTGTAGTTCAGAGTGTTTGCAAATGCTGGCTGGCTTTTTCCCTTCCTGAAATAAGGCTGAGCTGCGTATTTGGTTCCTTTGTAGTTCTCTTGAAAAATAAGTATGCTTGCAAGAGAAAAGCGAGCGCGGCCTATCTTCTCCTTAAGGTGAAAAGGTTCCCGCTTTCAGGTTGCCAGAGCTATTTTTGAGGCTGAGACCTGTTTTGTTTGGGATTTTTTTTTTCAGTTTAGTTTATTATTATGTTTTCAGAGCTTGGCCTTTTGTAGTTTCCCTGCCATCCTAGAGAAGAGGAGGAGAGACGACAGGCCTTGTGTCGTGGTCCGGCACAGGCAGCTCCTTGAGATGGCAGGGCCTGGCAGCAGCTCAAGGGTACTTAATTAAGATCGTTAATGAAGTTTAATAGCGTGCTTCCGGATTGCATTTTGCAGCTTCATGTGCGGGTGGTTAAGAATCATCGTTCCCTTGCTTTGTTTCCACGGTTTGCCTCCGTCTCGGAGGACGGGCAGGTGAGCTTGGCCCACGTGGAGGGCGTCACAGCTGCTTGGCACGGCGCTCCAGCAGGAGCTGCGGGGATGTGTGGGAGGTGAAATGGTCCGAAAGAAGGAAAAAAAGAAGTAATTGCAAACCTGTTGAGAGCACATGCAGAGATTATTTAGAAAACACATCAGCGGGTGTCGCTTGCCTTGTCTAGCGTGGTGCTGAGCTGAGCCGTTCTTTACCCACTGTTAGCGCGGTTTCCGATTGCTCCGTCTGGTAGTGGTCAGCAGATGGGAACCGATTGGCAGTCTTTGTGGGAAATACAAAGGAGAAAAAGGAAACACCTCGAGAGGCTTTTTAGACCGAGAGCTTAGACGTATAATTGGTTTTCTATAGAGAAAAACATTATCCGAGGCATTTGGGCTGCCCGTGTGTGCGAGGTCGTTGTCGCAGAGGTTAGCGTTGACTTGTGCATGGTTATCGGGCAGTGGCCGCTGTAAGGCACTTTGTGTGCAACGTGATCCCGGTCCCACCTGCAGACGGGGACTGTTTCTAGTTTTTGGGATGGTTGCTTGCCGTTCGTCGGTCTCGCTGCCTTGACGAAGCCTGTCTCGTGGCTGGCAGCCGGTTACTCCAAATCCAGTTTGAGCCCTTTACCAGCAGGCAGAGGACTGGGATGTAGAGGATATTATCGTGTGTAGGATCCTTTATTCTGGAAGGATTTTCCTCTGTGGGGCTTGGCTTGGCCCTGCAAAGTTCTCTAAACTTGTTCTCTTTTAAGAGCCTGAGCACCCTGTTGCTGCTGTGTTTGTGTGTCTTCCTGCTTGAGTTCAGACGCCGTACTGGGACTTGATGTTTGTGCAAGTGCTTTGCTTGGAATGGTAAACATCCAGTTTTGTCCTGAGCAGTTGCTTGTTCCAGCCCGAACTTCAGGTGGTGTCACTGCATTTCTGCTTCACGTGGGAAGAGCGGTGCGGCCTCCTGGTCTCTGGGACAAAGCGTCACGTGGGCTCAGTCCAGCCAGTTTGGAAAATCGGTCTTCGTGCTTGCGCTCTAAAAATTTTCCCTTTGCTCCCAGGTTTGGAAACTCTGACCATGGACCAGAAAGGCTATCGCCGGGGGAGTTTCCAGAGCAGCACTAGTGATGAAGATATGCTGGAAATAGCAGGAGCATCTCTGGACTTCTCCATGGCAGACGATGACCCGCCACTCNCTCTAAAAATTTTCCCTTTGCTCCCAGGTTTGGAAACTCTGACCATGGACCAGAAAGGCTATCGCCGGGGGAGTTTCCAGAGCAGCACTAGTGATGAAGATATGCTGGAAATAGCAGGAGCATCTCTGGACTTCTCCATGGCAGACGATGACCCGCCACTCGACAGGGAGATGGGAGGTAAAACCCACGCATCTCTCCGCCTTCTGTTGTTCATAACGGCTTTTGGTAGGATTTCATGTCAGTATTTTCTGTGTGGGTCTCGCTGGCCTCTGCCTAGGATGGGTCTTGTGTTTCACGGCGCCAATGTGAACAGTTTGCAGGGTTCTGCACTGCGTTGCATCCCTGAATAGACTTCTGCAGAATGGCCGAACGCTTGCTCGCGTGCGGCGTTTGGCTCCCAGCGTTGCTTTGTAATGGGGGCTGGTGGGAGGCGTGTGCTCTGCGCAAAGTGGAAAATCTCCTTAAAATAAATGGCGGTTGCAAGCAAGCGTGTGAGTGACTTTGTTGTGGTGGGGAGGCACTGCTCGTGTGTCTCCAGCAACCGACCTGCCTCATCTCGGGCTGTGTGCATGGGTACCTTGTGAGAGGGGAAAACTGTGCTCTTACCCGTCTGTGTGGTTACTTTGCTATTAAAGTTAACACCGCTTTTCTTTTAGGGCTCCTGGATAGTGCTTTCTGGAGTTTTCCAAATTAGCTGCCGTAGGGAAGAGCTGTCCGTGCCACGAGGGAGGTGCTGTGAGTGTGATGGGCAGGGATGACAGCGCAGAGCGGTTCCAAGGGGGTTGTGGTACGAGCAGAGGTTCTCCTCTCCCCTCTTTACTTGTAATTTTAAAGGTTGTCCGTTGTGGAGTCAATCTTGAAATGTAACGGCACAAAGAGGTTTGGCTGAGCTCGCACACGGTCTGAGATGCTTGCCTTGTGATGCTTGAGGTTGTGAAATTAATGGGGGGGGAGGTGAATCTGTGTTGTTTTGCTGAGCTTTGGTGCTAGACAAGCAAGATCTGCCTGATCTTTGTCTTCTCCAAAGACTTCTGATCATAAGTTAGTTTAAAAGCAAAAATACTTAATTTTGGACAGCAAACTGCATGTCTCTGTGACTTCCCATAAACCTTCTTGTCTTCTTGCTGCCGCTCCTGTTTCCTGTAGGGCAAAAATTAAAAAGAAACCCTTCTGGTTTGTTTCTCAGCTGTGTGGTCTGCCTCTAGGTAGTGCAAATAAACCCAGACTTCCTCAGATGTCACCTGTCAGCTGAAACTACCAGCTCTTCTGCTGCTGGAGGTCCTATGAGAAGCGTGTAGTTGTTTTCTACTTGGCTTGGTCCCTCTCACCGCGTTCAGGCTCAGGCGGAGAAAGGATCACTGTTTTTGCAGCGGTTGCACTAACTCTGAGTGATAAGCACTGGTTTGTGGTTAAAAAACCTCTGTCCGTGTGCTGAGAGGGCTCATGTTTAATACTTGGAGAGGAGGAGATGAGTTCTTTGGCTTCTTGTAAGGAAATCATTATTCTGTGGAACTCAGAAGCCACGGTGGGTAACTCAAGCTGAGTTTAGTTTTGCTGCTGGCCTGAAACTGCACTCGGTTGTTTCCCTCCTCCTTAAACAGGCTTTTCCTGTCTCCACTCGGGGCATTTGAAGGCCGGCAGCTACTTCTGTGAAAAAAGCCGGGGTCCACCCCGCTGGCACGTGGGGCTCAGAGCAATGGCAGCGCTTCGGGGGGCTGCCCTAGAGCCGGGGGCAGAGAGGAGGGGCTCCCCTGAAGGAGGCTCTCTCTGTCGGCAGGATGCTTGAGTCCATGGGGGGTCAACACAGAAGTAAAAGAGGAAATTTAAGAAGGGGAAGAGCTGCTTGGCCAAATACCGGTTTCAGTTCACTCTACAAATTTCCCCTACTGCCTTCAGGAAATGTTTGCTGGCAAATGTGTGGGTGCCAGGCGCGCAGCCTCAAGATGTTGTGGCCCTGGCTTGGCTGGAGCTGGAGAGGTGGTAAGTGAGCTTCTCCTGTGGTGGGAGAAGCATCTGGCTGGGACCACGGCTGCCTGCC
Source organism: Steatornis caripensis (assembly GCA_013398225.1). Classification (NCBI taxonomy): domain Eukaryota; kingdom Metazoa; phylum Chordata; class Aves; order Caprimulgiformes; family Steatornithidae; genus Steatornis; species Steatornis caripensis. The sequence continues at coordinate 44,944 of VZSC01001697.1, read as the reverse complement.
GTGCTGTCAGTTGGGGCGAGTCAGTGACGCCTTTTGGAACCAGAACCCAGCCTTCCCTTACCATGCTCTCCAAGACTGCCAAACTCTCCTGCAAGAGTGGTGGCATCTCAAGTTGAAAAAACAGCCGCAGCTGGAGCTCAGGGATCCCGTCCAGTGACTGGCAGAGGAGCGGTCGCCTGCTGCGCCGTAGACTTGTGAATCCGGAGTGCGTTTGGCAGCCGGTGCTTCCCTGTGCTTTCCTTACGAGCCCTTTGCTAATGAGGGACAGGGCTGCCGTGCCGTGCCAGGTCCCCGATGGGAGCCGCCAGCACTGCGTGCTGCCTGGAACATGGGGTGCTTCTGTTGGAGAATATCTTCACGCAGGATCTAGACTGACGATGAACCTTTGTTCCTAACTGGTATTTGCAAGAATGCATCTGCTTCCCAAAGGCTGGAGCTCTTGAAGAGCTTGAGCCAAAACAGGGCTATTGAGTGCTTCAGGCTTGTTTCAGTCAAAATGATTTAACGTGGACTGCAGTGGCTTTTCACGCCTGCTGCTGTGCTGTTTGCGCTGCGGAAAGCTCACTACAAGCAGCGCGTTATCTCGCTCTTATCTTCTCTGGTTTGGACTTCAGCATTTCATCAGTTAAGAGTAACAAATAAGACTTCCCTGGATTATTTTTTTTTCTTTTTTCCCATGCTGTTAAGATGTGCTTGGCAATCAAAATTGGCTTCTTAATAAAACCCCCTGATACTTTTCTAGTTTTCCTTATAGTCTTGGTACTAGGGTAATGGTGTTAGACGAGGCAGCAAGCGAGCCTTAGCAGTGCTTTCTCAAAATTGTTGTCAAAGCATAGATTTTAATCTTGCTCAGAGGGTTCATGGGGTGGCACAGTCTTCTTAAGGATGCAGTCGCGCTTCCCAGAAGTCGTCTCATCTTCTTGGCGTCACCTCCTGTCTGTGCCACGGTACAGGTGACCAGATCTACATGTGATGTTCTAGGTGCGTTGCACAGCAGTAAATCTTTTCTGCTTCTTAGTTTGAGGGATTTTTTTAAAAAGCTATTTCCTTGTTGGCTCTTCTGAAGTGCTGAGCAGTGACTTGCAGAGCATTATCCACAGGCACTTGAGTTTTTTCGTCAGACATGCTGACTGAGAGCATGACACTGTTTACAGTTGCCCCTTCCGCTTTGTTGGCTTTGAGTTTCTTCTGCTCTCTTGTAGTCCAGCTGTGCTCCTTCAAAGCCAGCCGAAGAGATGCTGGTTACCCAGCACGAGTTACGGTAAGTGTAGGCACTGCTTTTCCAGACCGCTTACAAATGTATTCAATAGTCCGGTACAAGCAGAGGTGAATGGGATTCCACGGTTGCCTTCCTCCTGTTTCGAAAACGTAGGAGTTTATGCCTTTAACATCCCGTGTATTCAGCCAGTTGCTTTTCTGTGAGAGAACTTTCCCTGTTACTCCCCAAGAGCTTAATTTGCTCAAGACCTTCTAAAGAAAATTCTGTCCAAAGCTTCATGGATAGCCGAATACATGGTCAGTTAGATTATATCTGCAGTCTTGTGGACTTTCTTTTTTTTGAAGAAATACAAGATTTACGATGCCGGATTCCTTCAGCAGGATCTGTCGGGACAGCTGCCGTACCAAGTAATATCTCCTAGATGAGGGCTTGCTTCTGTCAAGCGGTTTGTTGTGGGTGTGAATTGTACTGATTTCTAATTCCTTGCTGACCCTTTCCAAAGCTTTTACAGTGCAAATGGTTTCCTCTCAGTGGGTAGAAGTAGTTCTGGTTGGGCGTGTGAGTTAGGCAGTGATGCCGGCTTATTTTGTGCTTTGCTTTAGTGACCCCACCTCTGCTCGTTGCAACGGTGACGCTTGGGAGGAACACGATGCAGTGCTTGGGCATCCTGGTAGTTTTTGGATGTGCTTTAAGTTGTAGGGAGCAAAGGCGGGACCATGTGCCCCACTTCTTTCAGAGGAAGACTTAAAAATGTTTCAGAGGCTGGAAGGTCTCCTTTTGGCTGTAGGATTTAAGAAGGTTTTTTCCCTTTGAGCTCTAAGGGCAAGAATTGAGAATTGTGATGGCAACAAGTAACACACGAAAGTGCAGCAGGGTTAGCGAAGCTTGGTTTCGTGTGGGTTTTTGTTTTGGTCCGCAAGCCCTGCCCTTGTCCGTGCTCTCCGTACATGCAGCGGGAGGCTAGCTGCCGTAGTGGGGACGGTCAGCGGGCTGCTGGTCTCCAAAGGGTTCAGTACCTTCCCTGGGTTCGCTAGCCTGGGGATTTCACTCCACTGCTGCACCTCCGGCAGGTCGGGCTAACATTGGAAGTGCTAAAGGGCCACGCTTCGTGATCGAGCCCTGAGCTGGGGGATATCTCCCCTGGCTTTTTTCTCCAGCTGCCTTCCTCCTTGACCTCCAGACAGAAAGCCAGGGTTGTCAGAGCAGCCTCTGGCCAGCATATCGCGGGAGACCAAAGTCAACGTTTGCTAGGGTGTAGTATTTCAGGCTCAACGTTTAAATGACAAGCTATCACTAGCAAATTGGAGCCAGAAAAACTTAATCACCAGCCCCTTGGAGCTCTTATGTACATTGAATGGCGAGATAAAGAGCGCTCATGAGACCTGGGAGGGGTTGGGGAGAGCACTCTGAAGTATTGCCTGTGCAGAGAAGACAAAAGAAAAATGAAAAATTCGGTGCCTGCCTGCCTCCTGGAAAGACCGTGAGCAAAGAGCGTTGCTACGAGCTATTCAGCAAGCAAAACGTGAGCTGGGTGGGAAAAGAAAGGGTTTTTTTCAGTACATCTGTGACTGACCCACCAATGTCAGGAGACGCCGTTGAAAAACGTGGGTTTTCCTGTGCTGAAGCTTGACTTGGTCCAGGCCGTGGAAAACGTGCGGGCGCGGAGCGGGGTCTGTCCCCGGCTGGTGTGCCGGGAGCGTCGGGGCTCCGATGTGGTTAGTTGGGCGCTCATGTCTGCAGTGTCGCTCCATGGACAGGCTCCGGGTGAGGTGGCTAAGGGCCGGGTTTGCGACATCTCTGAGGTGGGACTGTTGGGCTGGGGGGATCTGGAGGTCTGAGTGCACAGCTTTAGCCTGCCTGACTGGCAGTGCTTGTGAGAGCAAACAACGTTAGCAACGAGCTGTTCTCCATCTTAAAGCTCTTGCGCAGTCAGCTTTTCGGCTGTCTGCAATACCGAGTCTGTGCAGCACAGCAGACGGGCAGATTCTAGCGCTGGGAAATGTATTCTGCCGGGTAGAACATCCCGAATGCTGCCTGAGCGGCTCTGCTCGCGGCTTCGGGGTGTAGCCTCTGCTCTGGGCGCAGCGGGAGTCAGGATCCCCGGACGCAGCCGGCTGCCTCTGTCCTTGCCCGCAAGCGTGAACCTCTCCCCGTGCTGCTCAAATCCTGCCCCTTCCAGCGAGGTGCAAGGGCCGATTCATGTGACGGCCGCCGGTGACGACACGCTGAGCATGCGGGGAGGGCCTGCTGCTGCTGCTGTGGGCTCGTCTTCGGCTGGGTCCGGAGGAGGAGGATGCACCAAGTGCCGCCGTAAGACCAAAGAGCACCCGCCGTCCCTCAACCCGCGCGGGCATGGGGCTGCGGGCTCCGGAAGGTGCTCCTGCGGGAGGAGGAGCGGCTGAGCGAGGGTGAGGAGACCCCTTCCAGGGAGGAAGAGGGGAGGTGAGCCAAGGAGACCACATGGGTCTGTGTGCAGGCGCGCGTTGCGGAGGCTGCGGGGCAGCAAATTGCTGGCGGCGGCTCCGTGGCTGCTCCCGCTCCTCCGCTTGGGTGGAGGGGTGGTTGGGCAGGGCGAGCAGCTGGGGTGGGCTCTTGGATTTCTGCTGTGTAATGGTTCGTTGTTTACTGCTGGTCTGCCCTTTGTCTGCAAAACCCTTTTCAGTTTTCCAGATTTGCTTGAGCACGGGAAGCGACGCGGAGGCAGACCTCTCCCAGGTGCCGCTGCTGTTGTCTTGCTGTGCTGGCAGGGCCGTTGGTAAAGAAAGCCCTGTGGGTTTGCTGTGCTGCAGGTGACACACGCCTGTAACTTTAACAAGCGCTGCTGTTTTTTTTTCTTTTCTTCATAAGTCAGGCAGACTCTCTAAAGTGGAGCACTGACCCCTCTTGGGGAGGAGAGGTGATCAAAACCCTGACAAATCTCCGTTCGAAAAACGAACTGTGCTTCGCTAACGGGGTCGCGTGTAACTTGCTGGCTGTAGGCATTAAACACTGACGGAGAGATCCGTGCGTTAGGAACTGGGGAGACCTGTACGATCACCTTGACTGTGTTTTGCCAAGGCATTACTGAGCTCGTTTTCTTCTCTTATTCCTATCTGGTTATCTTAGGATCCTTGATTTGCAACAAGCTGAGGCAGGAAATATCATCTTGATAAATATTTATGGCTGTCAGCCATTTTATAGTTTGGGATTACTCCTGGAGAAAATATAAGGAAATTTTCTCGTTATCATGTGTTAAACAGATGCCTTAGCCGCGTACACGGCTGGGAAATTGCTCTGTGTGTGGCCGGAGGCCTTGGGGTCCTGCTTTTGTGATATAAACCCTGCTGCTGTAGGGATGGCAGGCAGGGCTGGAGGGCAGGATCAGTCTCCAAACTGCACCTGGCTGGACCCGAGCGCGCGACTCCAGTCCGTGCCTTCCGCGCTTGGCCTTGTCGGGAGATCGCCATGGCGGCTGCCGGGTGTGGGACAGATGGGGTCGTGTGAGCTGGTACCCGTGGGACTCTTGGTGCCGTGCATCGGGGTGTTGCTGCCGATGCGCTGGCCTGCAGCCCCTCTCGTGTTGCGGGGCGGTGCTGTGCGCTGACTTTGTGCCCGCGGGGTCTTGTCTGTGTTGCTCGGTGGCAGCTCCGAGCTGGGAGAGTGTTCCCAGGACAGCCAAAAGTCGCTGATCTGGGCAGATACTGCAGTAGAGTGAGCAAGGAACGACCCTGATCTCATCTTCTTGCAGAAAATGCTTCTCAAAGCAGTCTCAGTTAACTAAGTTTAACGCTGCTTTATTAATTTATTTATTTTTTAGGGCAACCATATCTTTTTACCTTAAGGAAAGGTTGCGGTAGGTGGGCCAAAATAAAATTGAACAGGCAGCGAAAGCCTGCTGTCTGCAGCGTGGAGACAGGAATTGTTGTGCTTTTGGAAGAGTTGGTCGTTCCTGCAGGAACTAAAGCAAACTCTTGGCTGGGCTGCTTGCCTTCGAGAGGCGAGTGTGCAGGAGACAGTCTGCTGTGAAGGAGCGCAGGAGACATCTTTTGTTTCTCAAGGTAGACCCAGTGTTGTCTCCTGCATCGCTGGGCTTGGCAGAAATGTGTCGCCCACGCTTAGCAAAGCCTCGAAGACCCCCCCCACCAGAGCCACCTCATCACGTGTACCTGAAGCCGCTGTAAAAGTGATGTGGCCGTGGTGGCTCCCTTGTTGGGGGGACGGAGCTAAAACAAAAGCCGGGAGGGGTTGCCTGTTGCATCCTTCCCTCCTTCACGTGCATCGGTCGCGTCCTTTCCTCCTGCTCCGTTTATTAAACAGAAAGGTTGTGCGCAGCAGGCAGTCTGGTAGGATGCTGCTGGCTTCTTGTAGGGCCGTCAACACGAAATAGTGGCGACCAAGCCTGCCAGAGATGCCCGCGTAGCTGAGGCGGCTGTCAGACAACTCCGGAGCGTGTGTTCATAATCAGCCGGGCTCGATGTAGAAACCCGACTGTTCTGTCCTCAATTTGCTTGTCACAGAAAAGGTGTTCGGAGCTTGGTTTGGATCACGGCTGCGGCGGCGTGGGAAGGCGGCTGTGCAGAACTGCTCGAAGGAGGGGTTGCCAGCTAGCGGCTCCAGCAGCCCTGCCTGCTTCGTGCGCTTTTGTAGCGGTGAGGTCGCTTTAGCGTGGTTTTAGTTTCTAGAAATGGGGGGGAATAAAACCCAGATAGCTCTGTAGCAGGTGTGATCTTAGCTTAGGAGGTGTTGGGGCCATGGAGAGTGCCTTTGGGAGGGAGCAGCACGAAAGGCTCCTTATGGGAGTTTCAGAAGTAGTATTCCGGGCGCGAAGTAGTATTCCGGGCGCAAAGCAGTGTCGCTTCTATCTTCTGAGGCCGCTTTTGTGGCAGGTTATAGACTGCAGGGCACCTTTCACCTCTGCTGAAATTTAACAGTGTTTCTTGGAGTAACCCAGGCAATTTTTACCCTTTCAGCATTAGAAAGAAAAATATATGGAGCAATTATTGAAGGGTCCTGTTGGTGCTGACATGGAGCAGAGGCCTCGGTGCTTGCACGAGCAAGGGAATGAAACTTGGGCTGAATTGCGCAGAAAAACTTGTTCCGTGTCAATTAATCTGTCAGGAAAATGCCTGGATTTCCTTGGCTGAGGTTTGAAAGACCTTTGGTTTGTTTTTCCCTTGGTGTGTTTCAACACCTGCCTCAAACTGTTTGCAAGGGGCTTTAAGAAACCTGTTTTTAAAGGAGCAAGCGTTATGTTAATGGGGGTTCTTTGCAGATCAAAGCGCTCAGTATTTTCTAGGAGCAAATGAAAGCAGGAGCAGATTCATGGATGTTTTCAAAGTGGAAGAGATTTAAATGTGCTTCCCAGGGCAGGTAAAACGCACGTGCTCGGGTCCAAGGCTGCAGCTGCGCAGGCAGGCTGTGCTGTGCTGTGCTGCGGCTCCGGCAGGGAGGTAGCATGCAGCACACGCACAGACTTGCCAGCTTGGCTGGGAGCTGGCCGTAAACTGAGCACCTGGGGACGTGGAGATGTTAATCCGCTGGATTTGACCCATTTCCGGCACCGGGATCCAGGGGTAGGGGGAGCGGGCTAGGTGATCACTTCCAACCCCAGTTGTGCAGCGATTCTGTGATCAGTGGATTTATGATCTCGGCAGAGGGTGGCGGGACCGGGGGGAACGACGCTTTGGAGGCTTGGCTTGGGAGCATGGCTTGTGCCATGTGAAGCGCTGGTGTATTGTCTTCAGATGGACCCGGCCAACCCTCGTCACGCTGTAGATCAATAGATTCCTGCAGGCCCTCGTGTTGCCTTGCCCCACAGCCTTGCTCTGAACTGTGACTGTCTTGTGACCAAAATTTTGGGGATATACATCCACACTAAGGGTTGTTTTCCATGGGCTGGAGCAGGTTAGACAGAAGGTCGAGTGGTTTGGCTGAGCTCGCTTCACCTGGAGGGAGGCTGCGAGCCCCTTTCGGTATCTTCCCAGGCCCCCTTTCCGTACCGCTTCCTGCTTTTGAGACCTTCCTGACCCCCTCACCGGCAGTGGGGGGTCAGATGCTTTCCTTGCCCCGTCTCCCTGCTCCCATCCATGGCCCTCCTGCCCCACCAGCTTCCATCTTCACCAGATCCCCTGGGACTCTCTTCAGCGCTGCTGGGGGTCTCGAATATTCACCTTCTCTCCCTCTCCCCTGTGCTTTCCTCCATGGCAGAAGTTCTGGATTTAGAGAAAAGTTAGCACCTAGATGCTAGTGTTGATTTACTTTGGTTCCTGATCGGCCGTTTCCAGGAACGACCCCATCCCTACGTGAGCTGCCAGAGCTGGGGAAGGATGTGCCCACGCTGCCCGGCTTGTCCCTGGGAGGCTTGCTTGGCATGTTTAGCTCAAGGAACAGCTCGTTAGATGTTCGCTTCCACTGAAATCTGTGATTTTCCCACTAAGTTAGTGTTTTGGTGGTGCTTTTCTTCTTGAAAAGGGGGAAAACTAAGAAACGCATGATATTTTTTCCCCTAGGATTTTCCTCGTATAATGGAGGAGGGATGAACGGCACGAGCACAATGATGGATTTCCTGGAGGAACCCCTTCCTGGTGTGGGGACCTACGAAGACTTTAACACTATAGATTGGGTGCGAGAGAAGTCCAGGGACCGGGACAGGCACAGAGAGGTAAAATTTCTTCCTACTACTCGCTGGCCCTGAAGGCAGAACAGTTAACTTGCTAGAGCTAACTTTGGCTCTGATGGCCGACCAGGGAGGCGCTCGCTGGAGGTACGCCTGGGGTGGAGGGGCTCCCCTGCGCTCGGAACCCAGAGCCTCTCCGCAGGGTCTTTGGTTTGAGGAAAAGGGGCCCTGAACTGAACGTGTTGCAGTTTGTCAGTTGCTACTTGATCTTCTGAAGGCTTTTAGCGCTTCATAAAGCTTTAGTGGATTTCTAATGAGGGTCTTAAATGCCTTAATGACACATTTTCTTACACCGTGTTAAACTTGCTCAGCTCGGAAGCACAGCAAAGCCTGCGCTCCTGCTCGCGGAATGCACACGCGTTGCCTGGGAGAATTACCTTGCTATCGCGTGGTTTATAACGGCAGGACCTAAGCACCTGTGATCCTGTTTATTGATAAGGAAACAGACTGGGTTTCTGCTCAGGCAATTGCACCTGTGAATGATGCTGTTTCTTTTGGAATTGTTTTGTGCTGTGTGTTTGAGAAAACTAAGTGCGGTTCTTTCAGAACGCGTTCCTGGGACTTCACCACTCAGCAATTAAAGCAATCTGCTTAGAAAGCAATCGATGCTTTAAGTAAAGCACTGGTGTCCCCAGCATGCTCCTGATTCGTGAGAGACCCTTGCTGGCAGAACCCTTGTAGGGTGATGACTGAACTCAACTTGTCTGTTTGCTTGCCGAAATATTGTTTTGTTTTTAAATTTTTTTTCCCTGAGCCTCACAAAACAACTTGTGTCTTAACAACAGTGCCCAAACTGAACGCGGTGCCTGCTCGGTGTGCGAGTGCACACAGTAGTCAGGTACAATGCCCAAAGTTGAGCGAGTGCACACCCAGTTGAAGGGCTCCGTGCCCCCACTGCCTCCTGCCCAAAAAACCCGTTCCCATCTGTGGATTAAGAGTACAAACCCAAAAGGCTTCTCACGCGTACACCCCCACGCGCAGATGCGTGCATACAAAGACGGTGCCTTTCGGTGTGGAACGGGACGATCTGTTTCCCATCTGCAGACATGCTTGTAGAAAAAGGCCGCTTCTGTCTTCATCGACAGAAGGTGAAGTCAGGTCAAGTGAAGTCAGGTCAGGTCTTTGCTGGTCAAAGAGGTGCGGGGTTGGTCCAATGAGGAGAAATATAGAGGAAATCGTTTCGGCACCCACCCCAGCCGCTGCCTTGGTTCAGTAGCGGTTCTGCTCGTGATCGGGTGCAGCATTTGAAAGGCAAATATCCAGAGAAAAAACCCAAATGATGCTCATTCAGGCAGAAAGGATTCTTACTTTATTCCTCATTTAGTTGTTTGCATCAATGTGCCTTTTTATGTGGGAGCAGCAGTGGTGCCGTGGAATGTTTCCCTTGGGAGAGGCAGCCGGGGTTATCGGGGCACACAATAGCTGTTCTGTCCCCGTTTTGTCTGCCTGTCATGAGCAGTGAGACCGACAGGCTTCAGCCGTCCCTGCCAGCCCGTGGCCAGGGCCTCGGGGGACCCTCGGACCGGTCCGAGTCCCGCTTCCCAGTGCCACCAGCACAGCCTGCTTCCCAGCCTGACCGTTCCTCCATGCTGGTGTTAAACCAGCAACCCCTGTCGTGTCCGGCTGGCAGCACTTGGCAGAGTCTCCTCTGCTCAAAGCAAGGTCTTGTTTGTATTCCAGATCTATTACAGGTGGCAGGGCAGTAGCTGGCGACTGTGAAATGCTGTGAGCGCTTCTGTTTGCTCTCACTTGGAGGGTATCAGTCCCCACGAGGTGCTGTCGATTGGTTGCTGGGGGCAAAGCGCTGAACCGTTTCTTCAGTGTTCAGATTTGCTTGTGCCGTGAGGATGCTGGTGACTTACTGTTACGGACAAGTAATGGCTTGAAAAGATTGAAGGGATGAATTTTGTCTTGTTTTTATGCGAAAGACACCTAGGAGGAAGGCATTACTTGAATACTGTTTTCACTGGGGAAAAAATGGAAGTACCCTTGATGCGTTCTTGTACGTCTCCTGACCGGAGCTGTGGATGCTGCGGTTGCTGCACCGGCCATGAGAGCCGACGCTTTTTCTCTCGCCCCTCAGAGCACAACATGTCAATGATAGCCGTTGTCTTGAACGTTAGGGGCTGTCTTCCCCTGGGGACATCACCGTGTAGTTTGTAGAGCATTTACACCAAAGTAGATCAGTGTCTTAACAGATCATTGTTTCTTTTTTTTTTCAAAAACTTGTCTAGATCACCAGTAGAAGTAAAGAGTCCACCTGGGCACTGATACACAGCGTGAGCGACGCCTTCTCTGGCTGGTTGTTGATGCTTCTCATTGGGTTGTTGGCAGGTAAGAGCAAACCTCAATTTAAAACTACGACCTGGTTCTGCCCTGCAGCGTCGGTATTGATCCCTCCCCCGAACCCTGGCACGTGGCGGATTTTGTCCCTGGAGCAAGGGCTGCGCGAGGGGCTGCGCCGATATTCATGGCTCTGCCGCTGCTTTGCAGTTACAGAGAATTATTTTTATGTGCTTTGAGGCCATGTTTGTGTAAATACCCAAATTCAAAACTGAGGCTGAAAGCTGTCCTGGCCGCTGCTCTGCTTGTGCTGCTGGTGTATAAAAATACAAAAAACCCCCCCCCAAACCCTGATCAAAGCAGAGCTGATCAAAGTGTGGGGCGGAGGAGAGTGTCGTGTCATGCTGTACGTCGTCTTCACTCAGTGCTCTTCGTTGGCGCTGGAGGGGTTGATGCTAGCAGGAGGACTGCTAGCAGGCTTTTCTGGTTTTTTTCCCTACTTAAATATAAGTAGTGTGAGAAGTGTTTCTTGGGAAGGCAGGCTGCTTGCAGAGGCTGACGCCTTTTAAATGACTTCAGAAGCAAACTTTGAACCCGGCGCCGCAGAAGTAAATCAGTTGGATACACATCTTCCCGACAGAAAGCAGCTTAAGCATTCATCACGAGGAATGAAATTAAATCTTCTGTTAATATTTACATAGGAAAACTGCTAGCCGGTGTTTCATTAACTGGAAGACTTGCTAAATGTTTATTGCTACCTCTGGAGCTTGTGCTAGCGCTTGCTCTTGCAGACCAGAGGTCTCCGTTCCGACCCGCTGTGTTGATGTGGTGTTTTAGTTGAGAACAGAGCTGACGGCAGCATTTATCTTTGGGGATTGTAGGAGTTACTCTTAACAGGAAAATCAAAACATTGCTTGAAGATTCCACTTTTAAAAGCTGAATTACTTTCCGTACTGGCTCTCCGCTTGCTTTGTGTCACTTGGCACAGTTGTAACTTTCCCTTTTTTTTTTTTTTTTTAAATGGGGATTGGCAACGTTTCTCCAAATTCAGAGGTATTCCTGTCACCGTCTTGACGTTGTTGGTTTAACTCCTGGATTCCAGCTCTCGTGCTGGAGACCGGTGACACGGTGTGTCTGCGTCCCTCTCTGCCTCTCAGACTGCTTGCTGGGCTGTATTTAATAAGGGCTCTTTCAGCGTAATTGAGAAGGATTAATATTTATTGACGTAGGGTGGGTTTGAATGCAGTTCGCGATGGTCAGCTTTTGAAATATTATTAGGCATGCTTTGTTTCCTGACCTACTCTTTTCTATACTTAAACAAATCTTCCCCGTTAGCTCTCTATAGATTAAAAGTTAATTGTAGGCAAAAATACTGGTGCTGCTGTATTTGTTGGCAGGTGCATCAAAAATTAGTAGGGCAGACCGTAACCTTCAGGTA